>JAWPHD010007982.1:47500-121070 GCA_037043455.1 Cyrtodaria siliqua | reverse complement strand
GTCTGCCGCCACCACAAAGAAAAACGACCGTCATATATAACCTTACATGTGTTGAAAATGACGTAAAACACCATATTTACAAACAAAGCATAGTAATATCTTATCAATAATACATTTCATCTAGAACCAATGGATGTTAATATATTATGAATAAGTCTATAATTTAAAACAGTTTATTTCACCCTAAAGGACAAAACAATTAATAACTAATTTTACAAAAGCACGAATCAATTGAACTGAAAAAATTACAAGAGCGATTTCAGTTGTCCAATCCTTAGTTGCATGGATAAAATGTCTGCCAGTACGTGTAAGAATGGATGCTATTATTGTCTGAGGTTTAATTGGTTTCTAGGCAGGGGTTCAAAAAGAAAAAAATATAATATCTATCATGTTGTGCATTACACAGACCAATATTGCGTGAGCTGTCGCGATTAAATATATTGCCGTTTTCATAACTGACTGTTTACAGAGTGACTGGACCGCTTGTTTACTTAGCATTCCACGTCTCAGTTAAGATCAACACATTTTCATTGAGTTCAAACCAAATGTCATTGACTCTAAATATATGCTACAGAAAGTTCCTCATCCGACACTAATTGTCGATAACCAATTTTGATCACGTACACTATATGTCCTATATCTAGTGTGAGACCTTTACATTAACTTTCATGGTGAAGGAGCATTCACTACACATGTACAAATCCGTTCATGGAGAAGAGACATTCATAAAGTGTATATATCTATCAATGGGATGGGACGTCATTTTCATTTATAGTGAAGGGGATATACCCATTTTGAGAGCTATGACGTTTTGTTTTGCTGTGTGTCTACATTCCATACATTAATAGGTATGGTGTTCGATCGGGGTCAAAAATATAGGCTGTCCAGATCATCTGCAACGCCTGCTTGTTTTCAAGACAAACGTCTAGAGCAGTTCTTCTAAAAAATTTGAAGTTTGCCTAGATTTTGGTATCGTTTCTGATTGGCTGATACAGATGCACCTTCTATCGAAGATATACAAAACGGCTAAAGACAATAAATTAATAAATAAAGAGGGAAACCTCATCATTATATCGACGAACTAAATGTGGTTGGTCAAAAATACTAATTACAGACACGTGTTTCCGGTTTCATTTTTTTTTCTGCACAGACGGTCAAGAAGTTTGTATTTACAATCAAGCGTTGAAGAAGATCAAGACTAAAATATAAAGCATGTTAAATACGGTATACTAGGGTATTTTACACGGCATTCTGGTTTTTATACATTTATCTAACATTATTTTCAACTCAACGGTGTTCTTCGAGTTCCTGTACTTGTACTAACATTATTGCAATGGCAGTTATGTCATTAGCCTCATATACAGATTCGTTAAGGTGAACGCATAATTAACTTACCCGTAACATTCTGTTCACTTGTTACTCTGGCTTCTGCCACGTCAATGAGTACTTGGTTTGTGGCTTTCTAGGCTTTTGTTTTTTTATATTCATATATACATGATCATTTATGTGTTATACTTATATTGCCTATTAACGTTGCCTTGTTTGTTAGAGAATATAACCGGGCGGGTATATCTTTATTTATACTGTCCCGTGTTATTGGGATGGCGATAGGGTAAGAGCGAGGTTTGGTGCATCCTAGAACCTTGTTTAAACCCCCAGCGGCCTTTTTGCCACTGATCGTTCCAATGCGGCAGCCCTATTGCCAACCTTTTTATGTTTGTGATGTGTTGTCATAACTTGCCTTTATTTCATCTTTTAAATTATTGTTTGTTTCTGTGTGTGCTTTTGGTTGACTGTGGTCCTTGAATGCTACATTTCCTGTTGGACTTTTATATCTACTTTTAGAGATAAAATAGCCTTAGTATAAAGCCCAACAATCAACTGATTTGTTGTTTAACGACATTAACACATTATACCAGATTACTTCAAGCCCCCACTGAGAAGGGAAGGTTCAGTCTGGATCATCCGCGGCGCTTGCTCGTTCTAGAACATTTAATCTAAAAAAAAAATGTTTGAAGTTTGCCGAGATTCTGGTATCGTTTCTGATTGACTGATACAGATGCACCTTCTATCGAAGATATACAGGGCGGCAGAAAGACATCATTACATGGTCCGAGTATTAACTTTAATACCCCATCCAACTTCAAGAAGCGAAATCGGGGTTGGCTGGGGTTTGAAATTGAACATTAATTTCGGCTTAAAAGGTTTGCATATTGTAAAATTAAAACATTTAATAAGTAATTTAAAACAGGTTATCGCATTTTTTTTTTAATTGTTTTTATACTACTTATAATAATCGTTCCCATCGCTTAATGAAATTAAGGCAGGACCACGTAATGTTAAATTAATAAATATAAAAAATATATCGACGAACTAAATGTGGATGGTCAAAAATTCTATAATAAAAAATAAATAAAATACAAACACGTGTTTCCGATTTGATTTTTGTTTTCCTGCACAAAGGGTCAAGACGTTTGTATTTACAATCAAGCGTCGAAGATGATCAAGACTAGGAAAGGATACGTATCCATCCGAGAACTGTGCCCTACTCTTAAGTAACGCCATCTGTTTAATTTACATTCGCATGTATGTAAATGTTTCCTTTTTATTAAAACTATTTATACTGCCATATTTTTGTATTATCTTTGAATTACAACGTCGACTTGATATAAATAACGATTATTTTGTTGTAGTAAAAATGTCTGTGTCATCAAGTAAGATATGTACCTATATGTTATCAAAAAGTAGATTACTTTTTAAAATAAAAGTGTACTTAAGAGATACAAGGATCGTATAAAAAGTGAGTGATATATGCTTAAAACACCACCATGAAAGAAAGTACATTAAACGGACAAACATTAACGCATTTTTTCTACACACACGCATTTCTACACAGCTTCAATATTTCCAAATCATATTTGAACATTTCTATAACAGTGAAAGCTTAAAAAACTGTCGAATATAATTCACTCTTGATATATTAGCAAAATGACGAAGATAAATCTAAATTGACTAATTAATTAATCAATGAAGTAATGCATTAGCTGTAAAAGTCATAGTTAGTATGGTTTTATAATATGTACGTACCATAGATCTATCATGAATCCTTTAGTTCGAAAAAGTTCGCATGTTTCGGTGAGGTTTCTAAAGACATAAAGCAAAGACTGCCTAGGCATTGTTTCCAGTCTGAATTCGTTATGTCCTTAATGGTGTATTATTTTTGTCGGCTTCTGCCAAGTCATTGAATACTTGCTTTGTGAATTTCTAGACTTTCGTGTTTATATTCATATTTACATGATCTTCTTTGTGTTATATGTGTATTGCCTATTAATGCTGCCTAGTTTGATATAGCCTACAACCGCCACTGACCGTTCGAATGCGGTATCCCTTTTGACCCTTTTGTCAAACCTTTTATGTTTGTGGTGTCGCATACTTTTCTTTTTCCTTATTATTGTTTGTTTTGTTTATAAGTGTGTTTGTGATTGACTGTGTTCTGTGAATGCCACATGTTCTGTTCCACTTGTATACCGTCTTTCATTACAACCCGCCCATGCATAGAACTCACCAAAGATAACGATACAACGCCGATATAGTTTTTTTCTGTAAACTACTAGTTATAACTACTACTAGTTATAACTATTTTCTGTAAACTACTAGTTATAACTACTTTTTACAACTACTAGTTATAAAAAATTATTTAGCTCAGCGTAGCTATTTCACTTCCAATACTTTGTTGTTGTTATAATTTGTGAGTGCATTTTGTTATATTTTGTGAAGAGTGTTATGCACGTAGGTTTATTCAATTGAAATATGGCGGTTGTCTCGTGACGCTAACAGCCCTCGTGACGCTAACAGCTCCCTTGACGCTAACAGCTCTCGTGACGCTAACAGCTCTCGTGACGCTAACAGCTCTCGTGACGCTAACAGCTCCCGTGACGCTAACAGCCCTCGTGAGGCTAACAGCTCCCGTGACACTAACAGCTCTCATGACGCTCACAGCTCTCGTGACGCTAACAGCTCCCGTGACGCTAACGGCTCTCGTGACGCTAACAGCTCTCGTGACGCTAACAGCCCTCGTGACGCTAACAGCTCCCGTAACGCTAACAGTTCTCGTGACGCGAACAGCTCCCGTGACACTAAAAGCTCCCGTTACGCTAACAGCTCTCGTGACGCTAACAGCTCTCGTGACGCTAACAGCCCTCGTGTCGCAAACAACCCTCGTGTCGCAAACAGCTCCCGTGGAGCTCTATCCGTATGTATTTAAAGATGTAGCTCTACCACGCCTGGTTTATGCAATCATGATACAGCTTCGGTACCATGAGTGGAACATCCGGTACATAATTAGTGGAGCTATAAAATGCACTGTCAATGTAAAAAATTGAGTGATTTTCTTAAACAAATCTTTCTTTTCTTTTCAAAAATGTAAATCCATGTTAATGCTTTACTTTGTACAGAAAATTCAATGACTATCGGCTGAGTGTTGTTGTTTTTTTGAAGTTCGTTTTACTGTAACTGCGAGTAGTATAAATGTGTATATTATAATAAATATATTGAGGCGAGGCTTTGTGATTTGGAATGTAAACATGAGATCAGGCTGATTTTGGACGATTTTGACAGCGTGTCATTTCAAAATTACGTCCGATTTGAGCACAATTAAGAAACCATCGGATGATTCTCTGTACACGAAAGGGCATTAAAAGGCGTCAAACTGCGGATTTACATTTTTCATAAAGTGATTTATAAAAGAAAAAAACAACCATGACAGGGCATTTTGATGGCTCCACAAATCGTGTACCAGATGCTCCACTCAAATGTAAGAAATATAGTCATTGAATAGCGCTAAACTTAATAAATGTAGTCATAAAAACGTGATTTATAGCAAGCTTATTAGCATGCAATTGTGTTACAAATATAGAGTGTAGAGAATCCTGTGACAGTGTTTTCAAATTAATTATTGACTACTCGTCTTTATTAAACGAAAATAAATCGGTTTGCCTTTGTTATACAAATGCATGCATATCTAATTAAGCTAACTATTATATAAACATATTAGCTTCGAATAGGAACAAAACGAGTCATGATTACACATAAAAGAAAATCGTACAATAACTTCGGTAGGTTAAGACATTAGTAAAGTGCACATGTCGTTATCGGTATTGCTGTATTCCTTTAAATATGTAAGAATCCAATAAAACACATGCATTCATGCAAACTTGAAAAGCAGTAGATATTGGGATGATTGAATTAATGTTACTTCTGTACGCGGATGACATTGTTATATTTTCCTCATCTCCGGAAGATTTGCAATTAGGATTAAATACACTTAGTAATTACTGCAATAGGTGGAAGTTAAATAGAGAATATTATGTCAGTGCCTTTTACTTTAAAGTTTATTAGGCGAGGCTTAGAAAACGAAGAATGGCGAGGCTCTGCCGAGCCATTGTTCGTTTTCGTGCCGAGCCTAATAAACTTGATAGTAAAAGGCACTGACATAATATTCTATTTATCATGTAGATTATCCACATTTTCTGTATGAATTACTATTATTACCTATTTCTCAGAATGTTACGCTTATCGAGGACGCCGCCATGTTGTTGTTTTTTGTTTGTTTTATGACGTCAGGCAACGTTACGTGCATGACGTCAGATAACGTTACGTACAATAAACGTCGAGGGATTCCGCATTGATTTGCTCTATTGCTAAGTGCCAAATAAAGCAAAATTTAATAGGTCACCCCTTTAATGGGCAGAAAAATGCACATCTGCATGATAAAAGTAAATACCGAAAAAAACAAAGATTATGGTGTTTAGGAAAGGGGGTATATTGCCAAGAAATATTTCATTTACTTTGAATAATAACAGAATACATATTGTTAATACATGTTCGTATTTAGGAATAGTATTTTCTACAGGTGGCTCATTTTGTGAAGCACAGAAAACCCTTTCTGGACAGGCTCAAAAGGCTATGTTTATAAATGTGTTAATATTACATTTCATGCGTGACATTGTTAGATTAATATAACATTGTATTTGATAAACATGATTCTAAGTCATATTTATATTAACACTGTCATAACGCCATTGATATATTAGAAATGTTTGTTATAAAATTGTTTAAAATTGTGCTCAAGAGTCATAATTATATGACTTATTGCATAAATTGTATGTACTTTGTAAGGTTTATTAGGTATGGCCTCTACCCAAATAGACATATGACGAGGCGAATAAAAGTTTTTCTATCGAAATAACTAATGACGTGATACTAAACGCATAACAAAAACATTGCAGTAGCAGACTTGAGATTCTTGTTACAGAGGTTTCATTTTAATGAGTGTCACCGTCATTTGTCATTATTTAATGGCACATTTTGTGCGGATGAAATCTCATTTTAAGAGAGACATAGAAGACATATAGTTGTACACGTATTTTGACTTTTAATGTAAATTATCGGTGATATCTTCTTTGTAATATTGCACGTATTACTTGAATCATTGCTCATCAACACGTTATCCTTCTATGTTATTTCCAGCCGCTCCAGAGAGTGTGGAAGTACACATATATTAATTATACAAAATGAATAAATGAAGCGAGCCTTACTCTTACAATCGAATAGTTTTGATCTATCATTTTCTTGGGATGACAATAGGGTAAGCGTGAATTTTGGTTCACCCTAGAACCTGGTTTAAACCCCCAGCGGCCTGTGTTCCCACTGACCATTCCAATACGGTATCCCTATTGTCGTTTATCGTTGTTGTTACCTTGCCTTTTATTCATTCTCGTCATTATTGGCTTGTTGTTTCTATGCGTGTGTTTTGGCTGACTGTGGTTCTTAAATGCTACTTTTCCATTTTGTTTGTTGGGGAGGGGAGGGGTGGGGGTGGGGGTGGGGTGGGGAGGGGGTGCTGCGTGTCACATTCACAATTAGGAGACGCTTTTATCGACTTTATTATTTATTTATTAACAACATGTACAAGTGCGTTACTATCAATACCGTTATTTTGTTTCATAATAAGCTCGTATAAGCCAAATAGACCGTCAATTACAGTAGCAAATCATAAATAAGTAAATCAGTGGCCGGGGGACACGGGGGCCAAGTGGATATCACTTTGGCTCCGAATTTAGAGATCACGGGTTCGTTCTCTATTATTGTCACTGGGTTGTTTCGGTTTGTCATAGACAAGACACTTTCCATAGATTGACCGATGGACTGGGACGTCAACCAGGCCGTCTCTTGTATCGGAATCTATCCCCAGAGAACGTTTAAGAAACACAGGAATCTTTTCGATAGTAAGAGTAGGATCCTCAGATTCCTATATATATATATACTTCCCCTCTCTCGGTCAGATTCCTATATATATACTTCTCCTCTTTCTCGGTCAGATTCCTATATATATACTTCCCATCTCTCTCGGTCAGATTCCTATATATACTTTCCCTTTATCTCTCGGTAAGATTCCTATATATATACTTCCCCTCTCTCTCGGTCAGATTCCTATATATACTTCCCCACTCTCTCTCGGTCAGATTCCTATAGATATACTTCCCCTGTCTCTCTCGGTCAGGTTCCTATATATACTTTCCCTCTCTCTCTCGGTCAGATTCCTATATATACTTCCCAGCTCTCTCTCGGTCAGGTTCCTATGATCTATACTTCCCCTCTCTCTCGGTCAGATTCCTATATATATACTTCCGCTCTCTCTCGGTCAGATTCCTATATATTCTTCCCCTCTCTCTCGGTCAGATTCCGATATATACTTCCCATTCTCTCGGTCATATTTCTATATTTACTTTCCCTCTCTCGTCTCTCGGTCAGATTCCTATATATACTTCCCCTTTCTCTCGGTCAGATTCCTATATATATTTCCCATCTCTCTCGGGCGGCTGGAAATAACTTAGTAAAGCAATGCGGTAATGAGCAATTCATTTCATAACTTCAATATTCAAAAGCACATTTGATGAACACTTTACACTTTCAACCATAATACTTCAAAGTACAAATGTTTTTCTTCTATGCCTTCCTGGAAATGAGATTTCATCCACACAAAAAGCTCCATTTAACAATGACAAATCAATTTAACAAAAATACGGTGACACTCATGAAATGAAACCTCTGCATACAACAATCTCAAGCGGCGAAGAATTTTATGGATTAATATTTCGATCGGTAATGTTATTTATGCTTTTCAAGTTTGCATGGAATGCATGTGTTTTTATTTGTTTCCAATGTCATACATATGTAAATAAATACAGCAACAACACATGCACTTTTGTATTGCTATCACCTACAATTTCAATTATGTTTAATCATGACTCATTCGGTTTCTACTCGATTCCGATATTTTCATATTTTAGCTTAACAAAATGTGCATTTATCTGTGTAACAATTTAACCAACTACTCCTCGTTTTCTTAAGCCGAGTATCAGAACATTAATTTGCAAAGCACTGTCAAGGGCTTCTCAGCACTCTATTTGCAATATAATTGCATGCTATTAAGGATATACAAGTCGTCGTCTTTGTTTTAAAACGGTGTGATTGTTTAGTTTGTAAAATACTCTGATATTATTTTCATGGAAATCCTTCTTTTATTGTTAACTAATGCTACCTAGTAGCCTTTCCACTATACTTTATGTTTTTCTGTATTCTTTTGTAGGATTTTTAGGAATGGGGACTCTGGGACTCGAAAGGCGTTCTTTATATTTATTTCAGCTTACTCCTTTGCATAGCTGTCTTAATCATATCACAACGGTGCGTTTGTATGTTGGCGATATAATTATTTATTTTGTCCCTTTTAGCAATGACATGAAAAATAGAGGCTGTTCTGTCGCCATCATGCCAACTTATCGTTATAACCACATGTTTGCAATCGCTTTTCATATACTCATTCTTCTGCCACTATACAACTCGCTTATGTGTATGATCTCCCTGCATCGAACCATTCTGTAAACAACATGTCTGTCAAAAGCCATTATGCATCCGTATAAATGCATTGCCCTAGGCAAGACATTTTACGATAATGTAATTATTTTCTAATTGCGCAATTTTAGTCCAGTTCTCTGCATCCGCATGTGCTTGGCTTATGATTCTTCTAATGCATTCTGGTGATATCCACCAAAATCCTGGTATATTCAAATTTAAAAAAATAAATAAAGTAAGTCCTTAACAAGGAAAATTTGGAATTACGACCAAGGAAGAATCAATATTGTGAGAAAACCAAAACACGAGCTCGATAGAAAATCTCTTGAAACTATTTATATAAGTTGTATAAGACCACTATTGGAATACGGGGCTGTACTATGGGATAACTGCACCGATTACGAACAGATACAGGATGACAATATTCAAAACGAAGCAGCCAGAATAACGACAGGTACGACCAAATTGGTATTGCTTGATCGTTTAAAAAAAGAAACAGGATGGGAAACTTTACAGAATTGGAGACGTAATCATCAACTTATTCTGTTTTATAAAATGGTTCACTTCCTAACGCCTTCATATTTATCGTCTCTTGTACCATGCTTAGTAGGAGACGCGTTTCAGAAAAATATAATCGCATCCTCGTTATGTGATCACTGTCATAGTGGTAGTATTGAAGATAACCAACACCTTTTCTTCACTTGTCCTGATTACAACGAAATACGCACTGACCTTGCACACACCCTTAAACCGTTATGTACAGTTAACCTCGAAACACTTTTACAATACGACTATTCAAAAGTATATAATAAAAAGCAAACGCTTCTAATCTGGCAGTGTATATAAATATGATTATGGTTTGTGGTTGCCCGTCAATGTGGAGTTCTCCGCCTTCTGATACCCAGTGTCACCCGTTGTTTTCTTGTTATCCAACAATACTATATGCAGTCCTCTTTACTTTACTTTTTTCTTTTTTCTTTTTAGTCCCCTACCGGTCCGGACCGAGGGGACTATAGGTTTGTCCCCCTTCCGTCCGTCCGTCAGTCAGTTTGACATTTGTGCAATTATTGTGTTGACAAAACAGTAACCTTCGACAACTGTGCAGCTTCTGAATTGTTAATTTTGCACAACACCAATTATTTTTGATCCTTGTAATAGTATCAAAACCAATACAGACCCTACTGTCTTTCAAAGCAAATTTAATGAAATTAAATCGAAATACAGTAACTTTCAACATATACACAGATGGTTCTAAAGATGGAGATAAGGTAGCTGCAGCAGCTATTATTCACAAACACAGCATAAAGAGCCGCCTGCCTGACAAGGCCTCTATCTTTTCAGCTGAACTTAAGGCAATTAAACTTGCCTTAAATTATATTCAGGAATCTGATGATGACCATTTTGTAATATTTTCTGATTCCCTTTCATCTCTTCAAGCACTGGGTAATATGAAACATGATAACCCAGTTGTGCTTCAGCTTTTAGAAAAGTACAATTCTCTTATAGTTGATAATGTAATTATTTTCTGCTGGCTTCAAAGCCATGTAGGAATACGTGGTAATGATAGAGCTGATAGTGCTGCTAAAACAGCATTAGGTTTACATATATCTAATACTAAATTATCTTATACTGATTTTAAAAGTTGTATTAACACATTTATTCGTAACTCTTGGCAAGCCGCTTGGAATTTGTCAGTTAACAATAAACTCCATTCAATTAAACCGTTACTTGGAGATTGGCGTTTTTCTAGTAGACCCATTCGTCGAGAAGAAGTTGTCCTAGCCCGGTGCAGGATAGGGCATACACGTTATACTCATTCATATTTATTACAAGCTGAGCAATTACCAGAATGTATACCCTGCTTTGCACCGTTAACGGTCAAACACATCTTGTTGGAATGTGTAGACTTTGATCCTATGCGATAAAGGTACTACAATGTTAACACTATGAAAGAGTTATTTGATACTATAGATTTTAGTCTTGTTTTAGATTTTCTCAAAGAAAGCAGGCTATATAAATCATTATAATCTGTTCTTGTATATATTTACTTGTTTATATACCCGTTGACGGGCATTTGTTGATTTACAAATATAGTTTATATTACTACCATATCATCCCTTATTTTTTATAGTTTTATCTTGATATATTTACATTAATTTTTAATTACTACTTAATTTCTTCATCTTTTGTCGGTTTTTGCGCACAATATGACCTATTTATGTGTCGACGTGCCGTAAAACACCATTCATTCATTCATTATATGTGTTTGTTTGCAGATTCATATACTGTGTACTGTAAGTATATGTAATGTTTGTATGACTCTCCGCATGCGGAGGATATACATACAATTACCGGTATTATTTTATTGATGCATGTAGAATAACAGTGATGTATTCCAGTGATTAAATGAAACCAATGCTCCCTGTACATGGTATTTTGTACATAGTTGTTAATAGCCCAGTTCGGTAACATGGTTTGCTTCCATTTAATGGGAAATACAGAGTTGGGCTCGGACCGGTATTAATTTGGCTCATTAAACAAATAGAGAAAATGTTTTACAAGTAAACAACATACTGTGAAACCAATGATATGCATTTCTGTCATTAAACATACCTAGCCTATATAATGATAAATGCCCAGACTGGGGTCGACAATCTCGTTTTTTTGTTATTCGCCAAAATAAAATCCTGTCAGAAAATCACATGTTTGTGTTGACATCTGCATGACCTTTGGAGCAGGGATACAATTCACAAGAAAAAATGGCCCAGCTGAATTATTTTACCAGTTTTCATAAGAAATAACAGTTGTCTTTTTTTCATGCTAAAAACGATGTAATCCAGCCATGCATTGCCTTTTTATGCCTTGCTCCATGTTGGTATTATTTTTTTCAAGAGCTACTTTCGACCCCGGAAGCAAAACAATACAGGTTCGACATCAGTTGTCATATTTTCAACTTCCTGTGAGCAAATTACTTTTCTTTTCTTGCATACCGGACAAGGATATCCGTCATTTTACCGGGGCTAGATATATCCATCTCACGGGTCGAGATAAAATTCACGCGCGCCAACATCCGGTATGCAGGAAAACATGCAAAACGTTAGTAACTGGCGGCGTCAACGCGCAACATGTCTCTGATATGCAAGAAAAAGAATCTATCATGGATATTCGGTTCAGATAGGGAATTCCAACCCTCGGTATAAGTGTTTTAATCGGAACCTCGGCAGAGCCTCGGTTCCGATAAAAACACTTATACCTCGGGTTGGAATTCCCTATCTTCACCGGATACCCATGAAAGATTCTTATAATCTCAAACCGAAGAGCTTGTAAAGACATATTTCCCAATGCTAACAGCATGGAAAGCTTGCTTATTTACTGCTGGCATGACCGTGCCGTTCAGGTATATAAGTTGATGCCAGATTAAAGTTATTTCTTTGTTGAGCATTGCTATTTTGAATATTATCTAGGTTATAGCAAAAAAAAGATACAATGTACTTGACTTCAATGAAGAAAAATATAAGTTAATAATTTAGCTGTACTAAATACACAATGTTTCTGGTAATTCTTTCTTGTTTTTTAATAAAAATAAAACCAAAACACAATTAATGAAAAACCTGCTTTATATGTTTACTTCATACAAAAGCTTTATTCAGCGGGCCTCGTCATCTGATTATTTATTGAATAACACACTTTGCTCATTTGATGTATGTCTAAAAGTGATTTACAGTAAGAGTTCATACTATTGGGTATTCAAATTATTACTCTTACACATGCAAAGTTGTAATATCCAACTTCCTGTGAGCAAATTGTGCTAAAAGCTGAAGAGATTTTAAAGGGACATAATCCTTTTTAGTTATTATCGGACTGGGATATACCAATGTTCCTTTCACTTGGTTTAGAGAGTTCAACAAATGGGATATAGGTTTGTTTATTGTTGTGTATATTTAACATTTTACATGTAACACTTCACATTTCGCAGTCAGCAAGTTCTTATATATACTGAACCAAACAGCTAACTCACCAGTAGACAATACCTTTAATGTATGAAGTTATTATATGCCGACTGGTACCGTTGGAGACAGTTGATTTGAATGATTTTTTTCAAAGTTACAGTCGTTATTGACAAGATATTTGTCTCGTTCAGAATGCAATTTGTTTTGATTTGTTGATTGTTATTATTGAGATATTAAAGATATTGTCTACTGGTGCGTGAGCTGTTTGGTTCAGTATAGAATAAAATGACATAAAGATAACATGTCACACTCCACTCTTCACAGAAGACAATAATTAGTTCAGAGTAAGTTTGTTCGTACTGGTGTATTGCTTAAATTATGTTGTAGGAATAGGTTTATACGTGTTAGGAAAACCATTTTGCGATGTTGACTTAATCAGAAATGTGGTTATTTTAACAAAAACAAAGTTCATCTGTTTTTATTGACTTGATAATTGTGTGGTTAGGCCACATAAACATAAAAAAATATGTGTGATTCGTATACAGGAAAATCCGTTTAATGTTCATGTTTTATTTTATTTCATGTGTCATGTCTTTTCCCAGACTTTGAACTAGCAATTATCCAACTTGATCAATAGTGTAGGTACGTTTAGATCAAAGAGTCCAATCTGTTTGGCTCTAAAGATTATCGAGCCCAATAGGTGTGGCTCTAAAGATTATGAAGCTTAATCGGAGTGGCTCGAAAGAGTATCGGCCCAATCGGTGTATCGTTAAGGTAGATCCGCTTTAGCTGGTGCTAGGGGCGTGAGAGGTGTTGCACCGTGTATTACCTCTCATGAACAGACGCAGTAAAACCGGGTCTGCTACTTTTCTCTCTCGCCTGTGTTAGTTGCTTCCGAGGAATCTCATGCTCAGTACATACATAATAATTACTATCTACATCAGGCATCTGGATTAATATTTTCTTACCTCCAGATGTTTAAACATGTTTGTGGTCGCACAGAGAAAACGAGTGGGGAGAAAAATAGTGGGGACAGTCAGAAAACCGGAAACTTCGATATCTTTTTTATTTGGCCTGACGATTCTTATAAAAAAAGGTGATAGCTCTAGTCTTGACCATCTTCGACACTTGATTGTAAATAAAACCGTATTGACCTTTTGTGCAGAAAAAAAAATGAAACTGGAAACACGTATCTGTATTTTTTGTAAGTATTTTTGACCATCCACATTTAGTATGTGGATATAAAGATGAAGTTTCCCTCTTTGTTTAATTATTAATTTTGTGTCCTTCTGTCATTCTGTTGATATTCGATAGAAGGTGCGTCTGTATCATCCAATCAGAAACGATACCAGAATCTCGGTAAAATGACTGCCGCATCATTTTTTTAAAAATTTTTTTAGAAGAACAATTCTAGACGTGTGTCTTGAAAACAAGCAAGCGTCGCAGCTGACTATGCTAGCTCTTGTCCCTTCAGTACCAATATTACACCAATATCACACATTTCAAATGTTTAAATACTTACATTTGCGTAGTTGACACACACTTCCGATGACGGCATGAGTCCTAACATTGGGAACAGGAAAATGGGTATTAATGACGTCACGGCTATTGGCATCACCTCCATCACCCAGTAAACACCGATTAGGATAACCGCGTATGCGCATTTTGACACCTGCAAAGCAAATAGGAAGATGATATTTTAATGCACAGATAAATCATATATTTGACCCAAATGCTCGTACTGAAATGTTGCAATTAAAACAAAACAAAATCCCAAAACGTAGAATAAAATAATAACCTATCTGTGCAAGTGATTAATGAAAACGGCCACAAGTTGCTTCTTGAAACAAAAACAAAACAAGACTATAATAATATATATGTGACATGAGCATTTTTGTATGGAAATTAATGTATTGCTAAATATATTTTTTTTTAATTATGACGTTAAACTGCAATTATAATTGTTAAAAAAGTAAGTGACGCATTGTATTTTGCGTCAGTGTATTACATAAAGGATCTTACATGAGTATTCATTCATTATTAAATTTATTAAAGAGTTGGCAAAATGATATAATGCGAGGCTCTTGTCGATCATTATATCATTTTTGCTAACGAGTTTAATAAATTCAATAACGAATTAGAACGAATGTTAGATTCTATTTATCACATAACTCACTTATCGACTTTTATTGCATTTTGGCTGTCTCTTTAACACGCGAAACCGACATAAAACGTGGGTATTGGATCATAGTCATTATCGATTTTTTGACAACGCATACTAGTCTTATTTGCATACTTATATAACTCGTGGTATATCGAAAATATAGAATGGTGTTATTCCACTCCCACACCGTAATTTATGTGATAAATGTATATTTATTTATTAGCACTGGACTATTGCTGATGTTATATGTTTGATAGTTAATTAAATTCTCATCATAGTACAACAGTATATACAATAAAATATTACATATGATTTTAGCTATGCCATTTTTAAAGAATTATAAGAGACTATGCAAATTAATTTATTTTACAACAATAACATGACAAATTGAATTTAAGTGATTGGTTCTGTACCTATTGCACTAGCCGTGACATTAGATTCACATACCCACAAAAGAATAAATCACGAAGGCTTAATTAATTTCACAATATATATCAAAACATAAATTGTATACGAACATTATTGTCTACGTCATAGGATTTGCTGACAGGGTCAGTACGAGCAACAGGTGAGCTCGTTTTGGTTCAGTAGATATCGTATTGACCCAGTTCAGCTCGTTAATCAAGTGATGTCATATTGACGCAGTTATTATTTCTCCGTCTTTCATAATTACGATTTATAACATATAGAATTACGTAATAATAGTTGTTTTAAGCGATTGTTTCAATTAGTGTTAAATATAAAATTACTGACAGATAAACATAATGTGCTATTTTATATTCCCATCGAAATTAAGTTATATGTTCACGATGTACTTGTATTTCGGTTATAAATTATAACTATATTATAGACTGATGTGTGGTTCAACCTTGGTAACAGAAAGATACGCAGGTACCGCACAAAAGAATAAATATATAATGCATAAAACATACCCCATTATCTAAATACGGAAATTACCATCTTCACAACTACATATACTGAGGGGGAACAGTTTAGCAAGTTTTTGTTGCACCTGGAAATAATACATTTTTGGTTGTAAAATCAAGAAACTACTGCCACTGACACAATATTTTATTAAACACACATCAATAACAGTCGAACATCTTAATGACGTAACGAATAAATGAACGTAGGGGTCAAGCCCGAAAAGTCCCAGAATGTCAGTATATCTTGTATACAGTATTATTACATCTACAAAAATTGCTAAACTGTTTCCCCTCAGTATATCTTTATCATTATTGGGTTCAAGAACATATTCATAAGCACTTTCAACTTTTCATAACCATGTTCATAACAGTAGGTATAAAAGTCGAAAAAGAAATTTAGATTTCTCTGAATACAGTCGAACAAAAACGCGCAACGGAAAAAACAAACGGAAATTACAAGGGCAAATACAAACAAGTTTGCGACAAGTTTGCGACACGGGTTGATGATAGGGGTACCGCCGGTTTAAACCAAGTTTTAGAGTACACCAAACACCAAACATCCATCGTATTATAGTGTTATCCCAATAACACGGGACGTGTAATCGATAATTCCTAGCCAGGCTATACATGTATATTCTCTAACGAACTAACAGCACAAATAAGCAATATATCAAAATCAGTATCACACATGACCATGAGTATATGAATATAAATAAAGAACAGAAAGCCACAAAGCAAGTATTCATGGACTTGGCAGAAGTCGGACAACAAGAGAATAACACATAATTTGCAAGACAAGACAATATGGAAGCCAAGCTTCAAACGTTACCATTCCTTTCAGGACGTAAGAAGACTACATCATAGGGTCCACAATCTGCCAGGTCGTCGCACAAACAAAGAGAAAAACATGGTGGCAACTGTAAATGTGTCAACTACTAAACATGCAGTGTGTTTCAAAATGATAGTGTCATAACCTCTTTTGATAAAGTGTCTAGCAAGCATGAACTTGACCAAGACCAGGGATATTACAGAATGTGTTTTTAGCCGGAGTGTGATAGTTCTTGTCCTTGTCCGTTCTATATTTCGAGAGAAGTTGAGAGTTACGATAATAAAACTGTTCAAAGGTTATTCGAAGTTTGTGGAAATGGTAGAGCTGGTGGAGGATGAAGTAGTTATACAAAAGAAAGTAAGTATAAATGTCAAACAGGAAATGTAGCATTTAAGTAACAACACGCATACAAAACATACGATGAGTACATGGAAATGGCAAATTATGCAACATCACAAAAATAAAAGGGTTGGCAATAGGGATAACGTCTTGGAACGGTCAGTAGCAATAGGGCCGGTATGTGTGTGGGGGTTGGGGATTGGGGATTGGGTGGGGTTGGGGACTAGGTAAACCCGGTTCTAGGGTGCACCAAAACTCACTCTTCACCTATTGTTATCCCAATAAAACTATTGTTATCCCAATAAAACCTAACAGTATAATACAAAGAAAAGATACCCCGCTCAGGCTATATTTTCTAACACTCGAAGTAGCATATTAATAGGCAATATAAGAACCTATTATTTTCAGGAGCGAATAGTTGAAGCATGCGAAAAAAGAAAAGATTTTTGGTCTAATGAGGTGTATACCCGCATCCAAACGGTACATACTCTTCATGCACCCGATGTCATTTATCACCAGGAGTGCAGTGTTTGTTTCAGGACAGACAAAGGAAAGCCTCGACAGTTTTCCGAAGTAGCTTCTGGTTCCGGTGCAGTCAAACGTGGCAGACCACCTTCCACTGTCAGCGATGACGCTTTTCTTCATACAGTCACGTTCCTCGAAGAAAACGACGAGGAAAAAATATCACAATATATTTGGAATAGATCGACTCTCTAAGATTTTGTAGGTCGCCCAAGATTGCCAAGTTGGCTAAAACTATGTCAAATTTATGGAAATTTTAAATGTCCAGCAATCGTGCAAATATTCATATAATCGTTCCTATCAAACCTTGCATTCTCAGTACTTGCAGTACTTTGATTACATACTACAATCAAAACGCTCATATACTTATGGCCGATCGCTCTGACATTATTAAAAATAGAAAGACGACGGTTATAAAATATCATGGCATGCACAACAACAAATTATCTAAAGGATAGGTCAATTTAGCGGACGTCATTTGCGTGGATAATTGATATTTAAGTTAGGGCTTCATCTTGTTTGAATGTGTAGACTTTGACGCTATGTGGCAAAAATACTACAATGTTAATACTATGACAGAGTTATATTTGATAGATTTTAGTCTTATTTTAGATTTTCTGAAAAAATCAGACTATAATCTGTTCTTATATATATTTACTTGTTTATATGCCCGTTGACGGGCATTTGTTGATTTACATATATAGTTTATATTACTAACATATCATCCCTTATTTGTAAATAGTTTTATTTTTATATATTTACATTAATTTTTAATTACTACTTCATTTTCTTCATCTTTCATCAGTTTTTGCGCACAATATGACCTATTTATGTGTTGACTTGCCGTAAAACATTATTTATTTATTCATTCATTCATTACACTCCCAGAAGGTTACGCGATGTAAACAGTATTAAACCTGGACGAGACGATGAGCAGGTTTCATCGTTTGACACGCAAAGCGATCAATACGACTAATGAGTCGTCTGCATCAACTAGAGAAAAAGTCGACCATGACAAGTTCCAATGAACATACGTTCTAAAGAGCTTTTAACCGAAATGAAATATTCAAGTAATAACATTGGCGAGACAAGTCCAATTCATCACTCACAGAAAGGAGAGATGTAATCGGTTGTGAAAACTATACCTCATTTCATACATTATTATAAACAATAAAAAAAACGCAACAGATATAGCTTAAACTGTTGAGCTATGAGTAATTTTTAGATAATTTGGAGCAAAAATATCAAGGAATTTAATAAAAGAAAACGGCGGTATATAGGGACAAGAGTGCTAACACTTAATTAACATACGATTGAATTAAGTAGATGACCAGTAAATGTTAATGTGATGGTCATTTGTTGTTATACTCTATAGCTTTGCATTCTACTTATCCGTATACAGAGAACCTCCGTGGCCGAGCTGTCACAACGATCGACTACGGAGCAGCTAACGGTCTCACACATCTATTATCTCCCCTGAAACCTCACGGACCTAGACAGATAGATAATTCTATTTTTTTTCAATTTTAGGCAATTTTTAATTTGAAAAATAGTTTTTTCTTTGCTTTATGCCTCGGTCAGATGAGACCTACGGGTGGTCCCGGGCCCGTAGGACTTGGGGAGTCGTACGGGCCTGTGGCCCGTGGGAAGTCCGTACGAAATCACCATCCTGTGATGTTGTGGTCACATGCATGCGGGCGGTCTACGGGCGTTCTGCGGGTTCTCTGCGTCTTCTTACGATTTTTTGGCCGCGGGATCGCAAGAACCCGTACGTGTACCCTACGGGTTCCGTAAGGTGCACCGTACGGGCCCGTGTGTATGCTGTACGAGCTTGACAACACCCGTACGCAAACCGGCCGTAACCAGTCGGATCCCGTACGGGGACCGCAAGGGGCCTGTACGATTTTTTTAAAGGCCGTACGGGGCCCGTGAGAGCCCGTACGGGGCCGATAGGATCCAACAGACCTGCGGGCCCGTAAGGGCACCCGTACGGGCCCCGCATGGGCCCCACACGACTGTCTACGGGCCTTCTACGGGCTCAAAATCGTAGAAAGCCCGTGTCTGAAAGTTTAGCATCCAAAAATCTTCGAAAAATCGTGCGGGCCCGCATGGCATGCCGTGCGATTACCCACGGGTTCTCAGGGTTTTGGCCCTTACGGGGCCCTTAAACTGCCCGGGAACTTCATGTGACCTGGGCATTAGCATACATCTGCAGTGTAAAAGAGAGATGATACAGAAAATTCCATGTGGATATGAGGTTTCATTCAAATTTCAGAAGTGTTTGACCGAAGCATCACATATTCAGCTAGATAGTGTATTAATTGTGTATAGAAGTCACATAAACATGAGCTTGAAAAGAAAAAAACTGGCTAATTTATGTATTTTATTGTTTTAAATTACTGGTCTTGGCTATACTGAAGATATTAAACCAACAACAATGTCTGCTTTAAAGCTCAGATGTTGGAAAAGGATGTACAGCAACCATATGGGGAAAATTATTCTAGCTTCGGTGGGCAACTGACTGGAAAAATGGCACTTGATTCGATTCAGGAAATGTTCAGGCGGTGAAAAGAGAGGTATGGGATCCGCCTTTCATATGTTGTGCAACTGACACTGTGGTCAACTGTCCCATCGGACAATTTTACCCATTATACAAATATGAGCCAAGCTTGGTTGTTCTACTGCACATTCATACAGAGTATCAGAGCTAAACCCAGGCATTTAACGGATACCTACGTCGCCGTCGCTGATGAAAAAAACAAACACCACATATATGGGGGGCACTCCACAGTTTAATGTACATTTCTCAATCATCAAACCCATGACAAGCCCTTAGCCTGAATCCTTGAGCAAAAATAAATCACATCATCCTTGTGTCATACGGTTCTTAGAAGACAATAAAATTACCCATGTTTCCATACCAAATAAAAGTATCAAAAAGCATTTTCTGTACAACTTTAGTCCCATTTCTTTAAGATTACCCCACCCCTCAAAACATGCTAAAAAAGCAAATTTAGCAATATTTCAAATGTCAATAAATAAAAAAAATAGAATTTTCCTACGCATGTCAGGGTCATGTCTGCACTCATAATGCTCTTGCATATCAGGAAATGCTAAATTTTACATACCTACTCCGGCGTTTTAAAATGTTATTCCATGCTGATCAAAATCAGCCATTTTACCTACTTTTTGGAAGTTTTTGATAGGTTCACATTTTTCTATTTATAGCCTCCAAAAAACCCAAAGAGTGCATATTCCAATACACCAAATTAAGTTAGAAGTACTCAAAACTGAAAAAAAACATCAAACATGTGCTTCATAATTATTATAAATACCATCCAAGGACCTAAAAGATGCTTACTTGATTTATTTCTGATTTACATGGACATTCATGCGAAACTGAGGAGTGCCCCCTATGCATCTTTTTCCTTCGAACAGCTGGGACAAAACTGAATAGTTATTTTCTTTCATAAGAAATTCTCCAGAACATTTTCACTAACAGTCAGTAGGTCTATGACAACTCAATCTACAATTGTAAGAACGTAAACAAGAGACAGAGAATTTCCAATATAATTATATAATCGTTATATCGGTAAGCTAACAAATGCCGAAACATGCGGACGATAAAACATGCTGTGTGCTTGAAAAAAGAAGAAAAAACGTTTCTCTAAAATGATACACGACCTGAGGCGTTACATCGTTTTAGAGAACCTCAACCACATCAATGGCGTTAACAAAAATGTTGACCAAAATAAGTCTACACAGTCATTCTGGATTGTACATCCATTCTGTAATTCACTACATGGAATAATGTCCTGCGCGATTTAATGCATCTGAACGGTTAACTTTTACATTTTTCTGTGCACTTTATTGTGTTTGGGTAGAAAAAGTCCTTATTTCATCGAACGTTTGAAAGAACGACAACCGTTTAGACAAAAAAACGTTCAGGAGAGTCTTCGAAAATGTATGGACCACATCTTGCACTATGTCACACTTCTGGACTAAATAAATAAGAACAAGAAATAATCATTTTCTTACCTTCGGTGTAAATTTACACCCCACTGAGGCGTTATTCCACCATAAAATGTTGTTACTTCCACCACATCAACGGGTAGCGTATGGACATGGTGGGAGCCATGTTATGTGATAATTCGTATGTTTTAAAGGGTTGGAATGAAGAATGACGATTAACCAATTATAACAATTAGATGATTCGATCCTCATGCAGTATTAAACTGTTCTCATTAGATCAGTGCTACCGGGTACGACAGTTGGTTATTTCTGTGGCCCCCTCCAGACTCGAGACTTAATCAATGTATCCCAACCGGTTATTGACATTAAACTCGACATGTATCACGACGAACCAAATACCCTTATGTTTATTATTATTATTTTTTTATAAATTTGCCCAAATAAACGCTTATAGAAATGGGTAGAACAGATTAAATGGCGAAATGACAACGTTATTCATACAACCTGCTTTTATCATAAATGATCACTAATTAGGCATGCAGTCTGATAATAGATTTTTTTCAAGGTGTCATTGGGAAAAAACAAAACAAAACAAAAACAAAAAACATTTGAATGCCATTCATATTCGAGTAACCATGAACTTAACATAACTGGCTATATCTATATGATGAAAATAATTAACTTGCGTATTATATAGCAATGACTAGGTTAGCAGAACATAACAAAACACACGTTAAAACAGATCTTTAAATAGATATATCCATATTTACCACGGTCTGTAAAGGTACTCTTGGATAAAATATCTCGTTAGTTTAAAATATCTCGTTATATTCAATGATATATCACTGTATTTTTTGCAACGTTAGGAGAATAAGCAAAGCAACGCGAAATAGTTCTGTTGTGTGCACTATTTTCGCATTGTAGGGGTATTAGAACAGAAATAGAACATTCTTTACTGTGAATTATCTATAATATATCACGGTTTGTCGTTCAATTGAAAACAATAATTTCACTTGCCCTTCGGGCTCCCTTCGGGCTCGTGAAATTGTTGTTTACGACAAAACAGTTGTTTACAATTGAACTCCAAACCGTGATATATTAAACGATAATTCACAGTAAACTATGTTCTATTTCTTAATTCTAATACACCCGCACTATATAGCCTAGTTTAAAATATCTCGTTATATTCAACGTTTGCAACGTTAGGAGAATAAGCAAGGCAATGCAAAAAATATCACTGTAACGTTTGCAACGTTAGGAGAGTAAGCAAAGCAATGCGAAAGATTTCAGATGTGTGCGTTATTTTCACATTTTATGGGTATCAAAATAGAAATAGAATATCGTATACGGTGAATTATCTTGTAATATATCACGGTTTGTCGTTCATTTGTAAACAATAATTTCACTCGAACTTTGAGCTCGTGAATTTTTGCTTTACAATTGAACTCCAAACCGTGATATATTACATGATAATTCACAGAAACGATGTTCTATTTCGTAAATAAAATATCATTTTAGATTATATAATATATAGTTTAATAACCAGTGTTTTTGAGATACTGAAAATATCTCAAAAACACTGGTTATTAACCTCTATTTATTAATACTTATTTGACTAGTTTAGCAACTAGTGTTTGCACCTATGGTACACTAATTCAAAGCTCAAGTTGTATTATCGTTTACTTAATCATTTGAAAGCGTGTCAAAATGATACTGGATTAATACATTAAAGAGTAATTTTAATGCTGAAATAAATGCTTCAATATTGTCGTATGTCCCTTTAAAATAGCTACTCATATATTTGATAATCAAACTCCATAGACACAATACAAACGGCTTTAACCAGCCAGACCAAACTGAACTAGAACTGACCAATCGGATTAAAAGGTACCAACTCATAATTCATTTTACACATATTTAATCACGGACATTTTTAGAACCTGAATAAACCTATACTTTTAACGGCACATATACTTCATTATATAACCTGAACACCTGGATATAGTTTTAATACACTGCTTGTTATTGTAATTTCCCCGTCATTTGTCTGGTTAGCTTCTGAAAATTATTTCGAGCGTGTCAAAATGATACCGGATTAATACATTACAGTGATTGCCACGTGTTCCCTTAAATTTAACAAAGTCACGTCTGGTACTAGAAGCATGATCTGGTTATGATATTGTGTTTGTTTAAATTGTGTTTTACGTCATTTTCAACACATGTAAAGTTATATATAAATGTCGATTTTTTTTGTGGTGGAAGCAGATCACCCACTTTTCCTGGGTGAACCAGTACTGTACGTACACCTCCCGCCATCCGTACGAATCTAACAATGAAGGTAACTGTGTCTCGTTAACACGAGAAACAGAGAACATGCAGAGGACGTATGCCTACTATCTCGCCATAGTCTAACCATTCAAAAGGCTCACGGCTCCATATGAAGGATCGTGAAGCACTTAAATAGATTAAAGAGACACGTGAGACAAAAACAAGTTTAAGCAACCCCAGTCTGCATCTAAATTAGATCTATAAAGGCCCGATTCCGCCATCAACAGGCAACAACTATGCTTTAACAAATGGCATCCCCGAAAGTACTAAGATTATTATATCTCTTTCAAACGCATTTAGCTTAGTAAAGTGACATATGGCAATCATGTTTTTTTTTAAAAAAACTCAGGGCGTCCCGTTAGTTTTTCTACATAACTTACATTTGTTTAATCATTAATATTAATAGAAATAATAGTATAAAGCCACGTGTGTTTGGATATTATTAATTGTTGATACTAGTGCACCAATAATATATGTAAACCTGGGCTAGAATAAGACGACAGAATGAAAACTCAAATGTGTATTTAATTATATGCAAGCAGGTTTAAAGTTAAAATGCTATCGAATAACTTTGGAGACGCACAATTCAAATGATTGATAAGTCCATACTCTATTGTGCCCATCGCGTCAGGTATACCTTGACGTGTTCGTTGGCGGACGGACTATAAACCTTAGAATTACACACACACATTCAAATGATTGATCCTCCTCTGTGTTATTTAGTCCAAACATAACGCCGAGTGAACGGGGGATTCTTCCCGGGGGCTCAAATGGTACAGGGACTATAAACCTTAGGAATCCTTCTCCTCAAATTATTGATAACTCTTCAAGATTGCCACGTGTGCATAGTTTGTTGTTGTTGTTGTGTTTTTTCCGGTCAATATGATATTAAGTATGCTTCACTCATATAATGTGGGCAGCACCAGGGGAAATGTATCGTGATAGCATATTATAGCATATTATTAAACAAACACGGAACATAAAGTGCATGTCTCTCCACAATACAGCACACGGTCACGTGGCCTAAGTGTTATTAAAACACGTTGTTGTCAAGAAAGCATGTTGTTCTGACAACACAATGATCTGATATGGCGAATAAATAAACCATATCGACACATCTTGGTTAGTTACGGCGTAAACGAACGTTGGAATTACTTATGTTTAGCCAGTCTATGGTACATAAGTGTACAGGTATTTCACATTTATGTTGTCCCTGTGTTTATAATCCTATGGAAGTTGCATATAAATTACAACCTTAAAACACCTACTATACAGTTAATAGTTGTATACGTTCAGTTTACTACATTTACACCTATACCTAGTCATTGATAACCACACACGCTGTACTAGTTTCTGTGTATTCATCAGTTCACAAAAGGAATCTCATACAGTCAAACACTCATTAGTATTAAGCGTACCGAAATGCTTGGAAAACGGTGAAATAATTATCAAAATAGGATGATGAACAAAGAACATATGACCTTTTGAAGGTTATTCTGAAACGGATATGGGAGCCACCATTTCGAGAACTATGATGTCGTAGTTCTAAATAACCGTATATAGCATAAATAATAAATAAAGTAAATAACAAGAAAAGATATAACGTAAACATAATATATGTGGACAGTTCTATGTGCGTGATTTTTTTGAAGAGGATAGTTTTGCATATGCACTCCAAAGATTCGATTGGCTACCTACCCATAAAGTTTCATTCCAATATCTCATTCCTAACTAAAGTTATTGAGCGGAAACCATTTTTATATTTTTGCGGCGGTATACCAATCAAGCACTGAAAGTGCTGTATGCGGCGGGGTTTGTATAACGAACAAAATCTGAATGAGATGAATATGCCATGAATAACAAAGTGCAGGAAAAATGAATAGAAATGGGGAAAAAATAGCGCCCAACTCGAGTTGTTCCTGCAATTGTTGCATCTTGTCAACTTATATAGCGTTCAGATCCGGAATGCCCCTCTACCTTTCTGTCCTTGCACGACTAGACCCTGACCTCTACAATATATGAAAGATTTGATGGAATCCGATCTTTAATACAGGAGATATAACGATAACGATAACGATGCATAACAGTGACCTTGACCCCAAATGCATTCATATAAGCTACGTAAGCTACGTACACATCAAGTTTCAGGCCAATATATCATTCTTAACTAAAGTTATTGAGCGGAAACAATTGTTCTATGTTTAGTAATACCTGAATGTATCCAAACTTCCACAAACCAAAATGGCGGATAATTCCTTCTTTTCAAGACACCTGTAAACGTTCGGTAAACCTCGTCTATTTACGTAAACGATTTTCGGACCAATACGAAAAATTACTTTTGTACCTACAACTATATAACGATTTAAACCTCGTATATTTCCGTAAAGAAATGCGAGACTGGTTCGGTAATTTCCGTAAATCACCTTTGTACATACTGTTATATAACGATTAAAACTTCGTATATTTCCGTAAAAAAATGCGAGACTGGTTCGCTAATTTCCGTAAATCATCAAAACAATTGTAGACTAATGAATATACCAACGACTAGGTAGCTGTCCAGAAAATAGGCAATGTTTATGCAATTTCAATGGAACTGTACTTAAGCGGGCTTACTTCTTAAGTGTGATAACTTCTTGGCAACCCATTTAGGTCAAAGATCAAGGTCATTTTGTACGAAACTGTACATCTCGATATAAGAACAACGTTACAAAAATGGTACTATTTATTCCTATAATAAACAAAATAATACAAATATGAAGTTGTTCGACCAGGCATTGAAAACCGATGGAACACGTTCGACAAGGCATTGAAAACAGATGGATCACGTTCGACCAGGCATTAAAAACAGATGGATCACGTTCGACAAGGCATTGAAAACAGATGGACCACGTTCGACCAGGCAATTGAAAACAGATGGATCACGTTCGACAAGGCATTGAAAACAGATGGATCACGTTCGACCAGGCATTGAAAACAGATGGATCAAGTTCGACCAGGCATTAAAAACCGATGGATCACGTTCTACAAGCCATTGAAAATAAACAAAATAATACAAATATGAAGTTGTTCGACCAGGCATTGAAAACCGATGGAACACGTTCGACCAGGCATTGAAAACAGATGGATCACGTTCGACCAGGCATTAAAAACAGATGGATCAAGTTCGACCAGGCATTGAAAACCGATGGATCACGTTCGACAAGGCATTGAAAACAGATAGAACACGTTCGACCAGGCATTGAAAACAGATGGATCACGTTCGACAAGATATTGAAAGAAAGATGAAATGCGTAAATGATCATTTGAGGGGTATGGTACCCATTACGTGTACGTCACGAGCGCTCGCACCTGAATATGTCTAACGCATGTACTTATCAACTCTGAGTTTTGATCTAAGCTATTGATACACTTAAACATTAGTCTCACAATATATTGTATTTCACCAATGTTTACATATTAAGCAAACAATAATGGAATCAACATAGCCAGTGTATGATAATAATGTCATTATGTCGGAATGGCGATTTAAACACAATCACATGTAAATAGTAACAAACAAAAGAAAAATAGTCTCTAAGTCAGCATAATACATTGTCTATATTTAATACGGGATTAAGTGGGAGGAGATATTGTATCTATTTCTACAGTTTACAGTTTATAGACTGTCCCGAGATTTTCGTGTTTATTGAGAATCTTTATAATTCATTCATGTAATTAACTGACCCCAGAGCAATAAAATGGCCAGGGCATCAATTATCTGACAGCAGATAGGCACATTTAAAAAAAATAGAAATAAACTGATGTAACAAAATGTTATCTGCAAATAGAGATATATACTTCTAACATTTAATTCTGTATGGGCAAAGTTTTAGCTCATTAGCTGGCATGTTAGGTGATTTATTGCCATGTTATTGACCTCATGCTGAGTATGCCGACCTCCAAGCTGATTATCATGTTTCTTGAGCTGAATAGAAACTACTAGAGATTTTCGGGACGGTCTATTAACTGTATAATAAACCATACGTTTTGTTGTTGCTTTCTATGTCATTTCAATAGCATACACATTTACAAATGAAGAATATAACTATGTACACTATGGGTGGATATTATATTTAGCTTTTTTTTGTTTTGTGGTTTTCTTAAATGGGAAAGAAATGTTTTATTTGTTCATCATTTTAATTTGAAATAGTTCCCATACAGGAGATTTCGCAAAGCGAACACATATAAACTATTTTAACGCAAGTTTCGCGCATACATGAGATTTAACTATAAATTAGTTTCATAGAAGTTTCACGCATACCGGAGATTAATAATTATTAGTTTCTACAGTAGATTTAACAATGTCATTACCAACCATATCATTTAGCAATAAATAATGTGAAATAGTAGACCATTGCGGGTTTATAACGACGCAGATTAAAGGGATTAGGGGCGATCTAACTATGGGTGTCTATCTAAATACGAATGAGTATCATCTTCATATGTACTAAACTAAGCCCCATGACCCAACAAGTATGAAATAGGCCAGCTGAGGAATTCGACGACGTGGCTAGTTTGCTTTGTATAAAGCATTACTATTAATTCATACGATGTTTTAAACCTGTAATATATCTTTGTTTAGTGATCGAAGCACAGTTTAATGAATTATATAATAACTGATAGTAATAAAAAACATGATTATGAATTTAGCAACAAAACACAGCCAATTCGTCGAGTTTTCCAGACCTAACATTTTCATAAATATTAATTAACTGAAGGTAACATGCGGCTGATTTTAAAGGGACACATGGCAATCTTGAGTTTTATCCAAACATTAAAATTTGCTGCTCGATTTAGTTATCCTGCGTCATTTTTACTTTAAAACTGCTTGCATATAATTAAAGAAACAATTGAGATTTCAATTTTCTTCGTTAATTTACTAATTTTTTAAATATATTATTGGTGCAGTATTATAAAAAGATAGTACATGGTAAAAACAATTTGCTTTTAACTATTCTAATAATTAATATTAATGATTGAAGAAATTCAAGTTAAGAGAAAAACTAATGGGACGCCGTGAGTTTTTAAAAAATCAAAATTGCCGTGTGTCCCTTTAATGCATGTTCACATGCCATATGCAACTGAAGAACAGTATGCTGGTGTTTCATTTGTGTTAGGATTAACAACCTCCATGTTTTCAGATCGCCTCTTGTCCCTTTAAACTGAGAAATAACCTTAACCCGATCTTGGTGCCCGTTGAAGGGCATTCCATTAAGTTGATATAACTGATGCTTTATGCCACAAAAAAACATTTACGTGGGGTGATACAACGTTTGTGGACGCAGTTTATGAAAAATTAAAGTAGGCGAGGCACGTAATACTTACTTTTGTTAGGTCTAGACATCTGACTTTAAACTGACACATTATATAAATATTGCATCCCAGTGAGAGTGATATTGTCAACCTGAGGAAAATAATGTCAACCGAGGCGAAGACGGGGTTGACATTATTTTTCCGAGGTTGACAATATCCACTGTCACCCTCACTGGGATGCAATATTTATTTTATTATACCGAACAAATGTTTTGATTAAAATTTAAATATACGAGGGGGAACAAATCGCAATAAAAACAAATTAAATTTATATTTTTATACCAGTTTTGATTTAAAGTAACAAATCTGCACGCCACATTTTTTTTAATAAACCAAGCGTCTTACGATTGACATAACTCAACTGTATTTTAATAAGCGTCCACCGATTTCCAATTGCCAAAGCGTGTCGTTATTGAAAAAAGCCAAAACGTATTTTTATACTTCCCGTGACGTCACAATCGTGTAACAGTAAAAATTGTTTCACGCTAAGGGTATGGGCAATTTATACAGGAGTGTAAACGTGAGGTATAATAATATGGTATGTTCTTTTATAAATGGTCTAAACTTAATGAATGAGCGTAAAAAATGACCCCTTATTTGCAAGGAGATTCTGCTATAATAGGTTACGCACCAAGGACAATGTTTCATCGGGAAACCAATAGTCTTTTGTTTTTGCAAGGATGATGCGCTTATCATTTCAAGATACCTGTTTTTTGGTGGATAGCCTCTGGAAAATGTTTTATGGGGAAGCCAATAGTTTTGCTTTTGAGCCAACATGATGCGTATATCATTTCGATATAACAAGTATTGGGTTCAGTCGTGGATCCACCTGGTTAGACATGAACAAAAAACATTCACATCCTAACCAAAGGTACTACACAGTGTTTGCTACAGCGGACTGATATATATTGCCAACATCACCATTATTTTGTATCATTTGTGTTTAATTGCTTTTTTCATTTGCAACTAGCCCCATGTTTAATAAGTCAATTGGAATATATACACTTACAAAAATAATCACGAGGGTAAATATTCCAAAGTACATGCATACTATCGTGACGTAGTTGGGGTAGAAAACTGCAAACATACATAATATCATGGATATACAATTGTACTCCCTGTCACGTCGCCCTGTTACTATAGATTTGCTTAATAGAAAAAGCATGCGTGCTCAATTAAGGTCGAAGTTGAGTCTCGACTCTCCAATAAAGATCTTTAGTCCTTTGCTTTTCTTTGATTTTTGTAATAGTGGTATTGCATAAATAACAGCTTCGCGAATAACGTGTTTCTGTATGTCAGCGTAGCAATACACTTCAAAGAAACTAACCGGACAAATAACCTCACAGTTACATTAAAAAAACTCTATCCAAGTGTTAAAGGCGCAAACTTCCCTACCCTGGTAGTAGGGAGAGATTGGAGGTATGTCATCCAATTCACCAACTATACAGGCCTAATAACTCTAAAAATAGCACATGTAATTTGTAAACAACTATTTCTGCAGGCAGACGACACAAAAATGTCAGCTAGGAGTATAGCGTTTTTCAATCCAATCACTCCAAACTATATAACTTCTGTTTATTTTATTGGAGCTGTGAAATGTTTTTTCAGTATTATTCATGTTTTACTACTTTTTTAATTTCATCTAATTTCCACTGCACTGACTGTCTATTACATAAAAGAAGAATTGCTATGTATTAAATTTGGCGCCAAAATAAATGTAATCTGAACACTGCCAGCAAATATTTCATGACATAAGTTATCAGTTAATTGCCAATTGTAGTTGGTCAAGAGAAACAACGTACACAAGATATGCGTATAATTTGGACATATATGTTCGGATGACATTGTGTTATAATAAACATTCCAAAATAAAGCGCACAAATTATTGTCAGGAATGGCTGGACATGATGGAGATAATAAGATAAGGAATTACATCGCTGAGCTGAGGAGGGAATATTCATTTTTTATGGGTGGGATATAGAAGTGCATGGTGAGGTTTCAGATTATGATGTGAAAATGGTAGGGATGATTTGTTATCAGGAACAAGATACAAACATCTTGTCTATCTCTAAGCCATAACGCTGAGTGTCGTCTGCTGTAAACACTACCACGTCTATTTGTGTACACATCTCATTTAATAAAACCACAGGCTCCTCCCCTATATTTTCAAATTTCTGTCAGTTTGGTTTAATAAAAATATGAAACTAGGAATAAGAAATACTTTTTTTTTACAAATGTTTTACCAATACCATTGTCAGTTGTTTTATGTGATGGAATTTTCAATATTTTTAAAAAGGACTCCTTGATTTAACCATGTATAAATTTAAAAATGAAAAATCTGCCCCAGCTCCATCAAATAGCTTTTATACTGCAGTTGGGCCTTTAAGGTCATATACTAATGTATCTATGCCGATTAGAAGTAAAGATTTATTAATAGGTTCTTACAATATCTAGGATTAAACATGCGAACAATGAATTATAAGTTGGTAACTCTAAATTCGACGCTCCAGTTTTGAGGTTTGGCCTGGCTGGTTCAAGCCGTTAGATTGTGTCTATTGAGGTTGGATTTTTAAAATATGTAAATTATAATATATACCTCATCGTCAGTAGGTTTAGAAACGATGTACATATGTTGTACAATGTGACTGTTGTTGGCGGGATAGATACTTTAAGAAAAAAACAATAACAATTTACAACTTGTTTTAAAATGTTTTAACATTTTAATATTAATTGTGGCTGTGTTTTCGTGTATTGGCGATGCAACGTTTTGTGCGTATAAACTGAGATGAGATAAGGCATTGGTTTTATAAAATATTGCCAAGATAAAGAATATTGCAACCGATTTTAACAAGCTGCACAGGGCGTCCGCCCCTCACAATCTTAAAATTGTAATGCTGTAGAGGTTGCTTCTAATAGTATATGCATAACTTTTTTTAAATATTTTTTAATATTTGTATTGACTTTTGGATCACCCCTCTTTCGGCAAAGAGTGCAGTTTGTTAACACCCGCAACTTCCTTCCACATTGGAAATAACTTTACTCGGCGGGCTAAATTCGATTGGAGAAATAACAACTTTACAAATTATATTATTAAACATAGCAATACAAAAGATATGTATTTTGGTAATGGTTACCTTCATTTCTCGAAAGTTTATGGAAATTGAAGAATACTGGTAGATTTGTTTTATTGAATTAGGTAAGAAGTAGAGTGTCCGAATTTTCCCTACAAAAACAACGAGTCGAGAAAACTCAGATCTTCTTTTTCTTAATCTACGTCGAGAAAACTCGGATCTTCTTTTTCTTAATCTACGTCATTACACTATGATGACCTTCGCGTGATTTTTATCATTTTTGCGAGATTCGTAATTAGATTTATATGTTTCTATGTTTATGCAGTGAACTAATAACTTAATTCATTGGTTTAAATGCAATATATTAAATGTAAATATGCAGCAACCTGATACATTTATTGCATTGTGTAGCAATGTAGATGTATTCTACAACGTTATGTATACGCATCGGCATATATACAAGTCTATCATCTCACCGTTAACCAATATAATAGGTTTATTGTTAAAGTAGCGAGTTCTGGAAGTTTGTATCACCTCGAGTGGGAAAATGACAGATCAAGGATCTCACGAGAGGCGGAGCAACAGACGCAACTTTCATATCTACACGAAGCAAGTTTGCCCTTTAGAGAGATAGATTGTAAAATACTTATAATTTTACATGCATTACCACACATATAAACTTATTGAACGGCCCAGCCTAATTCCCTCTACCTGCTCGCTTTTCCGTGGTACATGAATATATCATGCAACTGATGAATATGTTTCAACTGAACAATGGATTACCATGTGACTGACAAATGTCTTTAAGTGCTTACAAGAGCTATGTACGACCAATACGCTCTACCCGAGATTATTTTCTGACACTGTAGTGTTTAGCCTTAATTACAGCTGAAAACAAATCATCACACAATGTCCCTATCTTCATAGTATATCTATTTAGTTTAACTTGAATGTATTATTACCGGCATTTCAACGTTTTGACGAGAATGCAGCATGCAAGTTAGGAATATTTGCAAAAAGAACAAAATTTCTGCTTTACTCTTATTTATTTTTTAAAAATTACAGATCTTGATCTCGAAAAGCTAGAGAAGAAAAAAACTAAATGAAAGTAAATGACGCAAATATATTTTTTTTAAAAAGTAGGCCTAATTGACGATCATTTTCAATGAATGACTTGAATTAGTGTAGACTTTAACTAGTGTTTGTGAGTTATTTTTACTTTGCTAAATGGTGTTTTATTAAATTTCGTATAGTATAGTATAGAGAGTATTTATATAAAAAAGATTTAAAACAGGAAAAAAAGAGAAAACTTCTGTCCGAATTTTCCCGATGCAATTTTAACCGTCCGAGTTATTCCCATGCGAGTCCGAACTTACCCGCGGTCGTCCGAATTATCTCGGTGCGATAGTGTCTTGCTATTACGAATAATTGCAATATCTTGGAAACACTACACCATGTTTATGATAAAGTCTGAAACAGATCGTACATTTTGTAATAGACCTGTACAACTAACTACGGTAACGATTACGGTAAGGATTACGATAAAAATACCGACTAAAACAGAGGGGTTTTCTCAACAGGCATTACGCATTAATGCTCGACAAAGCGTTTGCGCATCACTATATATAGGCCAGTGAAATGTATAATTCACACTACATGAATTTATAGGGGAAAGTGGTCTACAAAAAAACAAGTCATATGTAGCCTAAAATGTGTTGAAAATAACGCACACCACCATTCAACCAATTAGCCAAGCATCATTATTTTAGAATTTATTAAACTAGTTAACATACATGATATGATGAGATGGTTTATCATACAAACGATCAGTTATTCACCATGCTTCCTTTTCTAAGCCTCTCCGTGGCCGAATAGTTAACGACGTTGCGTTGTAAACCTTCGCCTCTCACAGCTCGACTTATAAGTGAGAAAGTGTCGATTCTTACGGATGGCGGGAGGTGTACACTACTGGTTCTACCCAGGATAGGAGCGTCAGTGGCCGAGTGGTTAGAGTCTCTGACTTGAAATCACTTGCCCCTCACCGCTGTGGGTTCGATCCCTCATGGGCCTAGGAATCTTTATGTGAGGAAGCCGTCCAGCTGGCTTGTGGAACGTCGGTGGTTCGACCCAGGTGCCTGCCAGTGCACGAAAATTGCCCGGTGGGGCACCTGGGATCTTCCTCCACTAATGGAAGCTGGAAATTCGACATTTGACCTTAGCTGTTGGTGCGACTATAAAATCCAATTTAATTCTACCCAGGATAAGTGGGTTGTCTGCCTCCACCACACACAGTCGACCGTCATGTTTAACTTTACAGTTTATATTCGCTTCATGCCATCTTTGCAAATTGGTTTAATTAATTTAATATGTTTTGCATTTTCTTGATACTTTCCTTTGAAACAATATAGCGCTTAATCTCGAATATTATTCATTTTTCAAGTACTTGTGACTATTTACGCTCGGCTGCACACGCATAGAAAGTGGCTTCTCATGCAATCACATGATAATTTGTCACATGACCATACCTAAAATATCAAAATGGCGAACAGAACTTCAACATCGTGACACCACCAACAATAGGTGCTGATTGACATGTAAACAATCGATAGAAACACGGGTTTTTTCCTACATTTTCATATATTTTAGGTTTAATAGCAATTTAATTTGGGGCAGGTTTAAGAGCTATGTGAGCCTCGCGGTTGTTTCAAGTCCCAAATACCAGATTTTGATCTCGCACAATTTAAACCCGCTGGAAATGTTATATAAAAGTTTTATGTATCATGAAACACATTTTGTCGAGAAATTGCACAAAATACAAACAAATTCTCACAATTTACATTTTATGTCTATCTCTCAACATCAAACGAGAAAAATATACAGCTTCCTCCTTTTTAAATGTGTTGTTGGAACGTAGCGTTGCTTAAAATAACGCATTTTATTCCGTTGTTGTTTGCATCTGACGTTTAAAATGACATCTCAACGGTTAACGTGTTTTCTGGCGTTTACAATTACCTCTTAACGGTTGACGTACACGACGTCAGAGGGTTATATAGTTTTTTTCAGACCACCCCGATAACCAATCAGTATTGAGTATTTTAATAAGCCATGTTAGATTTTCATATAAAGTTCATTCAGAAAAATATTAGTGCCATCAATATATTTGCATTTCCATCGTTTTTCATCGTTTGCCAAGAGTCTTGCAATTTGCCGAGACGTTAACTGAGGTTAAGTGTATGCAAGGAACGACAACTCTGTGTAGGGATTGGTGAACGAACTGTACGCACTTTATGCAGACACTGCGCTTGCATCCGGTGTGTCTTAACAGAAAATGGATATTCAAATGCATGAAAATACACTGACAGTAGTAGTTTCTCTTTTAGTTTTTGTTATCATTAGAATTTTGGCTGATACTATTATAGCGACGGGAAAATAATGTAAATACAAGAATTAATTAGCATTTTTTTCGCTGTTTATTCGTTTTTTCCGGTATTAAATGGAAAAATCCTCAAAACGCATTTTTTTCCCCGGCGTTTATGCGGTTTTAAATGCCGGTAATCAATGGCAAATTTACCATAAAGCACTAGTTAACGCGATTCATGGATTACGTCATTTACTACCGACGTTTAAAACCGCATAAACGCCAACAAAAGTGCAAAACAATTCTGTAATAAATGAGCACTTTTGTATAACATATTTTGTAATAGTGGTGGCCTCATCCATTTCGATGTTAGGGTTAACTGAAAAATGTGATTGTCCTAGTGTGCATTCAAGGCGATAAGCGCACGTGCTGCACGATCTTTCAGTTTTTCGAAACCCCACAGGGTTCTGTATTTAAAGTCAGATATTGAAACAAAAGGTAGTACAATTTGAGTTTTCAGTACTACCAAAGGTTTAAATACATTTATTGTTGCAAAAAAACAAAACAGTTAGGAATATGTAAAGCAATTTATTTGAACTATTCAAATGTGTAAAAAGTTAATAAAAATAACAGAATGCCGTGACTTAAAAAACAGAGCAAAATTGCCGTTTGACTCTTTAAATGTATCCTGGTGCGTAACCTAGGATAGCATAAATTACTGTCCCTCAATGAATATTCGTGTAAACAATGGATAGCTTTAGTTACACTCACTAAGATTAGATCGTCTTAAATAGGTAATATCAATATTTTTTTCCACACCACAAAAAACACATTAACGATTGGCACTTTCTCACTTGACATTTCGAGCTCCCAGTGGGATTTGGAGCGGGAGGCGAGTCAGTTTTAGACGCAGCGTCTTCACTATCCTGGCTACGGCGGCAATTTTTGAGTAAGACATAGGGGATAAAAATGTATTTATCACATGTACTAAGGCGGATTCAAGGATAAGGCGGACACAGCACCCCGACCCTGTAAAATCCCACAAGGATGCATGCATGCCGGATTACCTGGGGCGTGCGCCATTTCTACTGTTAGTCATCATTGGATTTAACAGAATTCACGAAACTTCATGTAGAAAAACATTTTATGTCGAAGGATCCTCCGCTGCTCCCGCCTACGCCCCTCCCACACACAAATACTCAAACCAAAATCTTGGATCTGCATCTGATGTGTACCCTCCTTTCAAAAACGTGTTTAGTGATCATTTATTCAGGCAAACCCCTTTAAAACTCCAGCCCGAGTCTGGGTGGTTGTAGCGAAGACTGTATTAGAAAAAAATCTGAAAGGTCGATGCATATGACGTATATATATATATATATATATATTGACAGAAATATAAATCGACAGAAATATAAATAATATGTATTTTTTAATTTGAATTTGTACTGGCTTTCTTCGACACAAACCGCTCTGAGCACAAACCACTCTGAGCCTACTAAAATTCAGGTTGTTATACAACTTTGAGATCAGCCCCCAACATGTTTTCGTGCTTAGAATTTAGTCTGAAGTCATAGTCGTTATCGCAGTTTGTTGTACAGGTCTAGGCTAAAAGCGATCATGCTAAATCGTTATCGTCAACGTGCTTATAGCGAAAGTTTACCAAGTACGCAAAAGCTGTCCGAAATTACCCGGATTGTCCCTAATGTGCGAAAAAGTAAATCCTTGTACGAATTTTTATGTTGACTCATGTATTGAATCACGTCATGTATGAAGTCATGTAGACGTATTCTTCAACTATTGGCAGTGAATATGAAGATATGCAAATTTATTGACAACTAAAGCAAACATATTTCTCGTCACGAAGAGTTAGGACATTGCTTCTAGAATATTAATATATTTAAAATGAACGTCTTGGACAACAACTCCATTAATTAATTCAGATCACGCAACTAATATAATACCAAGAAACCAGCAATGAGATTATAAGAATCTTTCATGGGTATCCGGTGAAGATAGGCAGAATAACTGTTTTATCGGAACCGAGGCTCTATTGTAGACACTCCATTTACGATGGAATTGAATTGAATTGGGGTTTTAATGAAATGTTATATGGCGCCTAACAGGAATGAACATGCCAGGCTCATCCTCCATGTACATTGAGATAAAATATAGAGAACGAGACTAGAACCTTCTCATCTTGAACTGCAGAGTTGCTGCAAATTCTATTGTAGACACTCCATTTACGATGGAGCCACGTTTCCACATTGTAAGTGTCATGAAGAAGACCTTGAATGAGCATGATTAAAAAATGACAAAAATGAACATGAAGTAGGGGGAGTGGGGTCCTACTCCTCTGCCTCTAGCAGGATTTGCAGTGGTTGTATCACACCGCTCAGTCACACTTTACTGTGGTTGCCGGGGTGATACCCCTGATACGACCCCGGCAACCACAGTATAGTGTGACTGAGCGGTGTATCATTGTGACTGAGCGGTATATCAATGTAACTGAGCAGTGTATCAATGTGGCTGAGCGGTGTATCAATGTGACTGAGCGATGTATCAATGTGGCTGAGCGGTGTATCAATGTGACTGAGCGGTGTATCAATGTGGCTGAGCGGTGTATCAATTTGGCTGAGCGGTGTATCAGTGTGACTGAGCGGTGTATCAATGTGGCTGAGCGGTGTATCAATGTGGCTGAGCGGTGTATCAATGTGGCTGAGCGGTGTATCAATGTGACTGAGCGGTGTATCAATGTGGCTGAGCGGTGTATCAATGTGGCTGAGCAGTGTATCAATCTGACTGAGCGGTGTAACAATGTGGCTGAGCGGTGTATCAATGTGGCTGAGCGGTGTATCGTATAATGTGTCTGAGGCGTGGTATTTCAGTGGCAGCACTATAAGTTGAACATTGAGTCGTGATACGAATGAAATAGTGTTAAAAGTGACGTTAAACCCCACGCATACATGCATGTTACTTTTATATTGCTGTTACGGATAAGTCCTTGATCAAGCGTCATTGCACTTAACTCTGGCATATTGTTCCTCTTGTTTTCTACTGTCATATCTATATTAGACACATATACTTTACCCTGAAATAGTTACGCGCCTTGTCCTCGAAATATAATATCTATTTCGAGTTGTTTTTGTATCGTTAAGAAATCTCATTAACAGACCTCAATCTGAGGTAGATGGAGTGAACACCGAGAGTCTAAGATGTTCATTATCTTTGTCTTTTACGACACCTTTAAGAGACAAGGTTACTCTTAAGTGACGACAAAATATATAACCCTGACAAGCTATACAAAACGTGTGAATAACGGAGCATGGCACGATATCGTAACTCAACTTGAATTACGTAGATAAACTGGCAAGTAAAGACAATCAAAGTGTTGAACAATGAATACATATTACACATTCAGTAAGCCTTAATCTAATTCAAAATATATTCGTCGCAGGCAGATTTGGAGGTTCTCGTTATAGGACATTTGTCTCTATTTCTTAATTTTTTATATTTTTTCCTATAGAACCTTGTTTTGTTTTCATGCCTTCTTTCAAACTAGTATTGATGTTCTACCCTTTCCAACTCATATTCCAATTATTTATATTCAATTTAATGCAAATTATTTTATTCCAATTTTTAAAAAAAAAAAAAAAAAAATTGAAAAGATAAATAAAGATTATAATACGGCGATAGCGTCAGAGAACGAATATTTTTCGAACAATAGTCTACACATTATTTGACACAAAAAAAGAGCAAGCATAATGTAAGTTGAGAGATAATGCACAGCTACTGGCTATAGGTTTGTTCCCACTTTCGTTAATTAAGGAAAACAGGTGATCATACATACAATGTACACATTTTATTATTTCGTAAGGACACACGGCAATCTTTTATTTATCAAGCATTACAATGTATTAATCCAGTATTATTTTCACTTTAAATCTGCATACATATATTGAAATAAAAGGTGACGAAACTGATTTAATTAATTATAATTAAGGTCAGTAGTCACTCCCGGGGATAAATATGTATAATCCATCGACTTCTAAGGAATTAAATAGTAGTGTTATTTTATATCATAAAATGGAAGCGTTTTTTGAAAGTAAAGTATGTGTTTTCTATGTGGTCACATGATGCTGTGATGTTTAAAAGCGCGCCAATGACATAGATGAACTATTACATGCACGGTATACGAAATAATGAACTATTGCCCGGTTGGCATATTTCCATCAGAATGGTCAAAACTATTTAATCATACCAATGAGGGTAATACCAATGACAGTACACACCAATGATGGTACACACTAATGAAGGTACATGCCAATGACGGCACATATCAATGATGGTAATACCAATGATGGTGCATACCAATGATTGTAATACCAATAATGGTGCATACCAATGATGGTAATACCAATGACGGTACATACCAATGACGGTACAAACCAATGATGGTAATACCAATGACGGTACATACCAATGATGGTACAAACCAATGACGGTACATACCAATGATGGTAATACCAATGACAGTACATACCAGTGATGGTGCATACCAATGATGGTAATACCAATGATAGTACATACCAATGATTGTACACACCAATGGCAGTACATACCAATGATGGTAATACCAATGATGGTAATACCAATGACAGTACATACCAATGATGGTACACACCAATGGCAGTACATACCAATGATGGTGCATACCAATGATAGTAATACCGATGATGATGCATACCAATGATGGTGCATACAAATGATGGTAATACCATTGATGGTACATACCAATGACAGTACACACCAATGATGGTACACACCAATGAAGGTACATGCCAATGACGGTGCATACCAATGATGGTGCATACCGATGACGGTAATACCAATGATGGTAATACCGATGACGGTACAAACCAATGACGGTACATACCAATGATGGTAATACCAATGATGGTACATACCAATGATGGTAATACCAATGACAGTACACACCAATGATGGTACACACCAATGAAGGTACATGCCAATGACGGTACATGCCAATGATGGTAATACCAATGATGGTGCATACCAATGATGGTACTACCAATGACAGTACATACCAATGATGGTACACACCAATGACAGTATATACTAATGATGGTAATACCAATGATGGTAATACCAATGATGGTGCATACCAATGACGGTGCATACTAATGATGGTACACACCATTGCTGGTAATACCAATGATGGTACATACCAATGATAGTACATACCAATGATGCTGCATGTAATACCAATGACAGTACATACCTATGAAGGTAATACCAATGACAGTACGTACCAGTGATGGTGCTTACCAATGATGTATACAAATGATGGTGCATACCAATGATGGTAGATACCAATGGTGGTGCATACCAATAATGTATACCAATGATGGTAATACCAATGTAGATAATACCAATGATGGTACATACCAATCATGGTAATACCAATGATGGTGCATACCAATGATGTATACCAATGATGGTGCATACCAATGATGGTAATAGCAATGATGGTGAATACCAATGATAGTGATATCAATGATGGTAATACCATTGACAGTACATACCAATTATGGTAATACCAATGATGGTGCATATCAATGATGTATACCAATGATGGTGCATACCAATGATGGTACATACAAATGATGGTGCATATCAATGATGGTACACACCAGTGATGGTATATACCAATGATGGTACATACAATGATGGTACTTACCAATGACGTTGCATACCAATGACGGTGCATACAAATGATGGTAATACCAATGATGGTGCTACCAATGATGGTAATACAAATGATGGTACATACCAATGATGTTGCATACCAATGATGGTAATACCAATGATGGTACTTACCAATGATGGTAATACCAATGATGGTACACACCAGTGATGGTAATACCAATGATGGTTCATACCAATGATGGTACTTACCAATGATGTTGCATGCCAATGATGTTGCATGCCAATGATGGTAATACCAATGATGGTAATACCAATGATAGTACATACCAATGATGCTGCATGTAATACCAATGACAGTACGTACCAGTGATGGTGCATACCAATGATGTATACCAATGATGGTGCATACCAATGATAGTATATACCAATGATGGTACATGCCAATGATGGTAATACCAATGACAGTACATATCAATGATGGTGCATACCAATGATGTATACCAATGATGGTGCATACCAATGATGTATACCAATGATGGTGCATACCAATGATGGTAATACCAATGATGGTGTATACCAATGATGTTACATACCAATGATGGTAATACCAATGACAGTACATACCAATGATGGTACACACCAATGATGGTACATACAATGATGGTACTTACCAATGATGTTGCATACCAATGATGGTACATACCAATGATGGTAATACCAATGACAGTACATACCAATGATGGTAATACAAATGATGGTGCATACCACTTATGGTAAGACCAATGATGGTACATACCAATGATGGTAATACTAATGACAGTACATACCAATGATGGTAATACCAGTGATGGTGCATACCAATGATGCTGCATACCAATGATGGTGCATACCGATGATGGTAATACCAATGACAGTACATACCAATGATGGTAATACCAGTGATGGTGCATACCAATGATGTATACCATTGATGGTGCATACCAATGTTGGTACATACCAATGATGGTTATACCAATGACAGTACATACCAATGATGGTGCATACCAATGATGTATACCAATGATGGTGCATACCAATGATGGTACATACCAATGATGGTAATACCAATGGCAGTACATACCAATGATGGTGCATACCAATGACGGTAATACCAATGATGGTACATACCAATGATGTTACATACCAATGACGGTACCAGTACATACCAATGATGGTACATACCAATGACGGTAATACCAATGATGGTACATACCAATGACGGTTATACCAATGATGGTACATACCAATGATGGTACATACAAATGATTACTGCAAGGCCTGCGTCGATAGAAATATGCAAATCTGAGCTATGTGAACGATGCCATACGAAACTGTTAACAAACATCTCATGCAAGAAGTGCGCTTTAATATATATATATTATTATATATTTTGTACAGCTATTGAATTCCGTTGTGTAATGTTTGTCAGCGTAATTAGTTTGTGCTGTATAAGCTATTAAGTTAAAAAGTACGGCTAATGCAGCTTTCAGTCTGCCGCGTAATTAAAACCTAATTCCAAATCCCACGAGAGCACTGTTAAATAATCCCACAACGGAGATGCCCCAGACTCTAAATCGCGTGTAAGTGTATATCATTCATTACCTCCTTTATCGTATTATTTAACCGATTTCCCATTGCTTTAATTGATGCAAATGAGCTTGGTAATCATTTTCCCTTATTTTGGATAGTTGACTTTTAACGTTCGTTTTTTTCCCTGAAATGTAATCGATAGCTAGTACTTATCAGTGGTAACGGTAAATCGAATTTGGTATTTTACTGATATATGTTGACATTTTGGACGATTGTCGAACTGAAGGTTCCTTATTCCGTAAATAAACATAGATAATAGCTATTGCAAGCAGTGAGACAGAGCAAATGAAATATTGTTTAAAGATTGCAGTTATTTCGAGTTGGAGGATTGTTTGTTTGGTGCTAAACTTCACTTTCCAGCACATTTTAGGCTATGTGTGACGGTCGATTGTTTGTGGTGGAGGCTGACCATCCACTATTTCCTGGGTAGAACCAGTACTGTATACCTCCCACCATCCGTAAGAATCGACACGATCTCACGTACATGTTGAGCTTCCAGTGGGATTCGAACCCGTAGCGGTGAGAGACGAAAAGGTTTACAACGCAACGTCGTTAACCCCTCGACCAGGGAAGCACTACCAGAGCAACTGAAATATTGTTTATAGGCTGACTTTATTTCGAGTCATTTCGGAGGATAGAATCAGACACACATGAAAGTCCGGTTTAGGTCATAGGGGCAGAATAGTGCCAAGTCTCAGTGCCATTGAATTTAGTTTAAACCGTTTTTGAGCGTGGTTTATTCACCGTAGTAAAGAACAATGCCGTATCTTTAAAATACGATATTAGGATATATTAAACAATCATCAAATCAGTCTATGTATGAATCTGTCATCTCGATTTTCTGTGATATTTAGATAACCTGTCTGTATATCAAATTTCATATACGAAACACTTACACCTGTTTCCTTGGGAATGTGTAATCTAATGTATGAGTAGAACCTGCCGAATTCTATTTCAGGCTCTTGTTTTGCCATAAAAGCCGGTCCCTATCTCTGCCTGACGCTCATCGGAGAATACCAATGACGTCAAATAGGCTGATTTGATAATACGGGTCTTATTCTTATCTTAGAACAATTATGCTAAGGAATGAAATGCCAAATTGAATAACGCGAATATCTGGTTATATTGAAAGCTGATATTTGTATCTTGTGTATATTTCTGGCATTGAAGAGGTTATACAAAATGGCTATAACGTTAACGTCTCATACAGAAGTCTGTATTATATTCGCCGCTTACTATTAAATACAAACGTCTTTACCCTTTCGGCGGAAAAATATTGAAACCGGAACCAGGTCGTGTCCGTATTTTTTTTTTCCCCTCTTTTTTTTTATTCTTTTTTTATTATTGTATTTGGACCATGCACATTAAGGTCGTCGATATAATCTGGGATACAGGGCCCTGCTATAATGAAGCAGCTCTACTCTTTGTTTAGTTATTTGCTTCCGAAATGGCAGCGACTCTCATATGGTTTTCATAACTGCACATGGTAAGGTAGCAATGAACAGATTCTTTGAGTTTTTCACTTTGGTATCGCAATCTTATAATTACACGTGGTAGCAGTGAAAAGTGTATCTGTATTGTAATGCACACGCTAACGTACACGCATCCCTTACATGTGAACACTTGTATTTCTGTGCTGATGTGTACTTCTAGCACGTCGTGCTACAATGGTGAATATGTAACGCATTTCAAGTATTTGACCAGAGCGAAGCGAGGTCGCCCACCTTGGTTCAAAATGCTTGGTAGGAAGAACTGATGGTAAAAATTGGGTAGAAAGTGTCTGGTAAAAAAAAACGGTCGTGGCGTGTTTACGTCTTCCTGACAACATTATTTTTTTTCAATATTGTTTAAACACCCTTGACTTGATGGGTTATTATGTTAAACTTTGTTCCCATTTCCAACCCAGATATGATGCTATTTTCTCTCGGCAGCTATTTTACGCTTGCGTAAAACCTTGCTTGTTAATTTATGAAATCATTGTCATTCTGTCCTTTAGTCTGGTGTGTCTCTGTCTCTAAAACGGATACCGCTTCAGACGATTTTTTAGACGAAAGCTTTTAGACGTTGTATTAAAAAGAAGCAAGCGTTGCAGATGATCTAGACTAATCACCCAACACATTAATCTAGCATTCTCGCCCTCGATCGATACTAGTATCATCTCTCGTGTTCGAATTATAGGGGGAAAAGTAGTCCGGTCAGGTGATTTGCATATATATAGCTAGGGACCAAAACCCAGGTTTTAGGACTCAATCTAAACACGCCGGACAAAAGCACCAAACTTTCCTCAAATGTGTGTTTTATATTTCTACATATTTTTAAAAGGGTCTCTAATGGTTCGTGAATCCCTAAATGTAGGATTATATGCACACCGAATTACCGCACCGCGGATGAGGTCCTGAAAAATCAGGAGGGCACCTGCGAAATATCAGTGATGAATTTGAAAAATTCAAAATGAAGTCAGTATGATTAATCTAGGTCTGTGTACATATTCTCAGTGATGTAAGCGAAAAGCTGAAGTGATGACGTCATTCATTTTTTTCTGATTACCGGTTCTCTGTCATATGTGAAAACAAGTTATTGCAATATTTTACGATTGTTTTCGTTTTTGAGCCTAGGTGGCTTGGATCATGGTGGTCGGGTTTTTGCTTTGGTGGCACATTTTGGTAAAATGAGTATTGTTGTACGATGCGATACCTTGGTGGTTCGGCTTTGATGGCCATGATGTTTCTGTGTTGAGGACACGGCCGGGGGTCGCATGTGATCTTTACACTTTGACTAGTTTTTGGTTATTAGTCGCATCTGTTATGGTATGATTTTGCAGAATGAGTTTGTTTTGTCTTATTAAAGATATTACTCGGTATTACCCGTTTGGGGATACAGGGGATATCTAATTATTACTTATCCCTCCCCCAGTGCTCCCACCCAAGTCTTATGTGTCAGTGTCGGGGTTTTATTCCGGTTTATCGCAGAACTTAACATTCCACGAACAGTATAATTGAGACTTGGATCACTGAGGATAATTATAAATCAATGCGTTCAATAAATCAATGTGTCATTATGTTTACAAAAGTGTTCAACAGTAACAATTATCGGTAATAAATCAATTGATTTGTTTCTATTTTTAAGGTTCCATGACATACAGAAGTGTAGAAAATGAAAAGAGGCAATATACAATTTGTCTTGATTTATTTGTCTGTAGCCCCATAAATAAAGTAACATAAAACATTGCGCTAACTTCTTTATATACTTATTATTCATGAAATTACGCTTTCCATCTCATTGGAGCTGAATTATATATTTTTAAAAGAAATTCTTCATATTACTCCTTTAAATTTGTATATAATATAAACTCGTGTAAGATGAATTTATCTTGATTATTTTCATAAACCCATATTTAGTGATATATTTATAGTTCATGCAGGGCTTGTATAACAAGCATTCATGTTTAGTTTGCGACGGATTTAACAGGTTAAATATTTCAGACTATTTTTCGTATACTATATTAGATTTATAGTAGCTATCCCGCACAAGTGTGCAACGCATGTACACCGTTTCTAACCCTACTGACGCCGAGGTCTATATATACTTTACCTATTTTGAGAATCCATGCACACTCATAGACACAACATAAACCGACCACAACCCCAAAACCGGAGCGTCGAATTAAGAGTTACCGGACTTATAATTCATTTTACGTATATTCAATAACGGGAATTTTAAGAACCCTCCAATAAACCTATACATTTAATCGGTACATATACATTATTATGAGCTGAACACCTGATTTGATACCGGGTTTGTAGTTTAATTTTGCCGTTATTTGTAGAGTTAGTTTCTTTAAAGTTTTAAGTGAATTGAGGTGATGGGTTAAGTGCTATTTCATGTTTTAATTTTACACAAAAACTCGTATTTAATGGATTTAAGTGTTTCGATAAGCTTCATTTAAGGTTTTACAAACCCGTATATTTAGAGAATAGTTGGATATTGTGTCATAAACTCATGACCCCACGAGTAATAAAGCTATCATTTTTATGTTAACAAACCTTTTACCTATTCATAATATGTACAACAAGTAGCCAAAAGGTCCTGAGCTCCCATTCATAGTCAAAATTTAAGATTTCTATACATATTTTTAAATATCTTCTCAGGGACACTTCAAACCATATATTTTAAGATAAATAATTAGATGTAGGTTTTGTTTATCCATAACCTGATTAACAATATTAAGAAAATCGAGAGAAATATGTGTTTATTTTTTTTTTATAAAATATACTTAAGATATTGCTAAGAAGCTTTATGAATATGGACCGTGGCTATCAGTCGGTATCATATAGTATAGCCCCTTTGGTTTAATCCTTATAGCATACCATTCATTTAAATAAAGAGTATAGTTAAACATCACGTCATACCACTTTCTTTTTTATATTAAATAAATCATTCAACTGCTTTGCGACACATGTATTCTAAACTAAATTTATAACTGAAAAAAAATGCAATTAGCTGACTTTATAATTGTCATTTTTTACTTAATGCAAAAACAATTAAAATTTAAAAACTATCAAAATATCATTGAGATTCTGACTTGGTATACTGTTGAGACAAATACGAGGCTTGAGTGTTAACACTAACGTTCATAAAGACGGTAGCTCGATGGGAGAACAAATCAATCCAAGACCAACAGCGAACAACTCTTTCTTGTTTTAAGGCTAAACTTTTGCCCCCAGATAAGGACCTTGGGCAATTAAAGTACCACAAATTCCACATACGTTAGACATGAACAAGGAGAGAATCAATTCGCGGCTGATCGTATTGCTGGTAAAATGTCATTGCTTTGAAAGTATGACAGATGTTCTAGATGTTTGCAATCTCATTGCGGAAAATGGATACACAATGCGGAGAAAAAATATGAATAAAATTTAGATTTACTTGATTGTTGCATGATATTTTAAGATTGTTTTAATTGATCAGTGTTTGTGCTAAGGAGGTTCTGAAAAATAGCCAGACAGATAGTTGGTGCAAAATACAAATAAAAATACGTATACTACTAGTATATAGGACTGGGTATACTTATATAAATCCACATTAATCCATATAGCCCGTCTAAGCTTAAGAAATAAAATATTTCCAGCTGGTTTATTTTGTCCCAGCTCAATACTTGTGGTCCGAGATTTGAAGACCATCGACACAAAGGGACATAGGCCCCGCGCTTTCGATGTGTTTCAAGTCCCCAAACACCAGGTTTTGATCTCGTACAATATAAACCCGCTGAACATATTGTATGTCTTATCTGTCATGGATTTTTATGTATGTAGTACACACATTTTCGAGAGATTGAATATAATACTCGAACAAGCAAATTCTCAGAACTTACCTTGTATGTCCATCTCTCAAAACCAAAACGACGAAAATACGCAGCGTTAACCTGTTTTATAACTAGTTTGAACGTAACGTTGCTTTAAGGAGGTTGGCTAGGAAAGGACGTAGTGCTGAGATTTTTTTTAATTTCATATTTAAAGCTTCTTTGGTATCATTTAGATCGCTAATTATCAAATAAAGTCTAGGTCACCACACTTTTTTTTCCATTAGACGTCATTGAAGAAGGCACATATTTCTAACTTCAAAATTTTACTAAAAAGAGGAAAAATATAGTCATTGAACATTTTCACAATTGTTTTCTTTATTGAAAAACAACGATTAATTTTCGATTGCATATATACATACCTTTCAAATCATACAAAAACAATTGTAATCCTCATTCGTCTTTTTACTTTAAAAAGCAAACATATATAGACCGTACCCCACCCACTTTTGTTTTTACCGAAAAATTAATTCAAGATAAAAAAAGGTATGTTCTAATGCTCAGTTTTTTTTAAAACTTGTATATGACAAGGTCCTATGACATTTCTTTCAAAACAAGTAAGAAAATATGTAGGTCACCAGGCTTCTAATGATTTTTTATTAAAAATTCTTTAAATTACACCCATTTTTGAGTTATTTTGATATTTTCAATGTAAAATACTGTACACACAATATTGACATGGAGATCGAAAATAAAATTAGCTCAGTATCTACTTTTATATATGTATTACACTATTGAAAAACAAAAATCTTATTATTCTATATCAAAAGGATAAATTCTACTCAGAGCTACCCATACCCCCTATTTTGTTGATAACAAATAATGATCACAAATGACGGAAAAAATGTGAAAAATAAAAGTGCTTAAAATTTGATATGTCACCGTCTTAAATCCTACATTATATCCATATCTACTAGAATGCAAAATGAAACAATTCTGTTGTCAAATAAAACTATGTTTTAAAAAATAAAATGTTGAAGATGTCAAAACTTGCCCAGCCAACATCCTTAAAATAATGTAATCGTTGTTTTGGGTGTTTTCTGACGTTCAAAATCGTTTTAACGGTTGAAGGACGTGAATTCAGACGACTTGATAGGAATTTTAAAAACACTTCAATGACCAATCAAAATTGAGTATTTTAATAAACTATGTCAGATTGTTGATTTACTCTTTTAAGTGTAAAAATCGCTTTCCGTGTTTAGCTTTTTCATCCACTGGTTTTTCGCTCAAAACACGCTGGTTTTGTGTTAAGTTAACGCATAAAGTACTCCCTGCTATAACGTACTCCCTGGTTAACGTTAATTTATAAAGGCACACATAGTGCACACGAGCAGTGATTATCTAAATAGAATATATTGCAAAGTATCGATGTATAGACAGTTTTAAGACGGTTTTATTTCAATCTAATGTCAATATCCTATCAGGACATTTCTTAAAAATAATACATCCTACAAAATTGTAAACCAAAATGTACTTCTCTGCAAATATATTCGCCTGTCTCCCGCCGGATAATAATAAATCTTTTCCCCTGGCCATATTCCTCTTCCTTAATGGTGGATAAAGAATACCGTGAAATCGGGGACAGGGCAGAGACAGATTTTGTTAAAATGTTATTAATATCAGAATATCAGAATTACTTTAAAGGCGTAGATCTAGATCTAATTACTAAATGAGTTCGTCAGAGTCAGGCCATCGTAGAACGCCTGCCAGACATTAATGACATTACTCGGCCGAAGATCAAGACCTAGATTTAGATCAAGAACTTAAACATTTAGTGGGTATTATTTTTTTTAAAACTTCTAACGACAGTCTACTCTCGTCTCTCTGTAACTGACAATTTTCTCAGGTAAACACCTGTTGCATAGACTGACAGACTACAGACTCCCAGACCATTGAGGACTCCAAGGCCAAATTCGGCATCTCGCCGCCTCACAAAGTACATAGCTATGATAGATGTCGACTGTTTTTACCGGCATTTGTCAGTTTTATCCAGGATTACACACTTTCCAAAAAAAATCATCTTAGATTGGAAAAGGGGAAGAAGAAGAAGAAGAAGAAGAAGAAGAAGAAGAAGAAGAAGAAGAAGAAGAAGAAGAAGAAGAAGAAGAAGAAGAAGAAGAAGAAGAAGAAGAAGAAGAAGAAGAAGAATAACACAATTTGGAATGTATTCAAGGCAATCAGTATTTAAATGTCGATGTACCGGGCAATGTAAAATACAATTTAATTGCATAAACCTGGCCCTACATGGACACCTTTCCAAAAGCAAACAATACAGGAATTTAATTTGTAAACAAATCTTACAAGAATGGTAATACTGAAAGGATTTGTATTCGGTTAAGTACGCTCGCAACTTCATTTAATCAAAGCAATACATCAACCATCGTTGGATACGCACAGGCAGAGATAAATTACATCTCTGCCACTGATGACGTTACTTTATACTCCATTGCATTCCAATGGAGTATAATGGAGTATAATGTAATGTCACCAGTTGGACCTATGAGACGTCAGAATAGACACGGTTAACATGAAGATTGACTTAATGCTATGTAGACATGCTCTACGAAATCTTGAAAATGAGTAGAGGCGGATTCAGTGTGAGAGGGGGTGGGGGAGCTGGTGGGGACACCGCTTCCCCAACCCCTAATATCTGAACAATTATGTAAATTTATATGTTAATAGAATTGCCAGTTTGTTTTATTGTGTTTTGAAAATAATTGTGCTTCAGCAAACACCCACCCACCCGCCATATTCCGTACCTCGCCTCCCTTCTCCCTAATCTCAAATCACGTCTCCGACAAATGGGAACTTCTGAAAAAACAGTATCTAGAGTTTCTACTGTTTTTATCAATCAAAGTCTGGTCATGGTTTTGCCCGTCACATAGGTAGTACCTAGTTCATATTAGTATTACATAGGATAATGTTGGCATACAGGCAAACAATCGTTATTATTGAGAGTTGTGAACAGCTTGGTAAAAGGTGAAATAATTATCAAAATCGGATGATATACGACCATTTAAATGGTTGTTCTAAAGCGGATATGGGAGCCGCCATTTTAAGACCTATGACGTCATAGTTATAATTACCATATAAATTATGGCATACTGATAAATATCCCTTAAAGGGAGTACATCAGGCTTTTCATGGGGGTCTAAGTGTCCGACTTAAAATTGACAAGTATTAACATTTTCTATTCTACATGGCCAAAACATAATGAATGAGCCTAAAAATGATCCTTGTTTTGCAAAGAAATTGATTCAGCACAGTAATATGTGCTATCCTAGGTGACGCACCATGGTTAATTCAGCATTTTACGTCTGATTCCGTCCTAGCTATATGGTGTATTCAAAGTTTAGACATTAACAACATGGTTCTAACAGCATATTTTGATTGATATAAGTGTTTTATCATGAAATGGAACATTTTTATAATTAAAGATATTTCTAGAAAAATCCTGATGTACCCCCTTTAAAGGCCATGTAGGCAAACTTTATTATTGAGACTTCCGAAAAATTTGGAAAAAAATGAATTATCAAACTCGGATGATAAACAAATATTTTTTGACAATTAGAAGGTTGTTTCTTAAACGGATATGATAGCCGCCATTTGAGAACCATGGCGTCATAGTTTTAAATTACGATATGGAGATATAGCCTAGTTTAAAATATCCCGTTTTATTATATAACCTATAAATAAACGCGTTTTCATTGGCTAAAAAGTAATTTTTTAGAAAAAATATGTAGCGATATTGACCTGTTTTTTTTTATATTGACCTGTTTTTTTGATATTGACCTGTTTTATATAATTGTTTTTTTGATATTGACCTGTTTTATATAATTGTAAATTGAGGGTTATATAATAAAACAGTTATGGACTTTTCAGCTGTTATACATGATGTTGATATGCACCAAAAAATCATTATTGACCTCGGCTATCGCCTCGGTCAATAATGATTTTTTTGGTGCATATCACATCATGTATAACAGCTGAAAAGTCCATAATTGTATAATATTCAACGATAAATCACTGTAACGTTTGCAACGTTAGGAGAATATGTAGAAAGATATCGCTGTAACGTTTGCCACATTAGGAGAGTAAGTAAAGCAATGCGAACGATTTCAGATGTGTGCGTTATTTTCACATTTTAGGGGTATTAGAATATAAATAGAACATCTTTTACGGTTAATAATCTTGTAATATATCACGGTTTGTCGTTCAATTGTAGAGAATAATTTAACGAGCCCGAACAATAGACCTCCAAACCGTAATATATTACACGATAATTCAACGTAAATGATGTTCTATTTCTTAAATATCATTTAAAGCAAAGCAAGTCACTGCAAATGAATGCAAACTTATTATTACACTTAAGTATACTTGTGTTTCATAAAGTTGCCGCAACTTGTACCTATAAATCAGTAAATTGCCATATTTATAGATTTCCTTATATGGTAATTTAAAACTATGATGTCATAGTTCTCAAAATGGACGGCTTCCATATCCGTTTTAAAATAACCTTTAAATAGTCATATATTCTTTGTTTATCTTGTCCAAGTTCTTCTTAATAACAAATATTGTTTGGCCGTATGCCTAAATTCCCTTTAATGCACAAGGTTTAAAATCTTTTTCTTTTTTTATAAAGGACCGATATTTAATCCAACTGATTTACTTACACGACGAAAATAAGAAACAGATAAAAACTCTTGGCTATGTACACCTACACATCGTTTAATCTTAGAACCGATCCTGTATTTACAGTTAACATGATAGAAAACAATAGATATTTAGATATTAGTATACCTCACATAAAGCGCCCATGCTAAATCCCCATATACAAAAATGAGTAATTACTTACTAGCTGATGCGAGGGTGATATTGCAGGCTGTAATATGTGCTAACATATCATAAATATTCAGGTTAATAGTCTAACAAAAAATAGTAATTTATTTGAGAAATGAATTGGCGCTTCTGTGTTACAGGAGAGTTCAGTAGTACTTTATTTCACTGTCACGTCACCGTATCTATCTTGCGTATTAATTAATACGACCTTTCCTTTAAATCCAACTTGTTAGACTAAATGTATTAGTATGAAAAATGGTAATGTCTACAGCGACATGTTCTCAGCCCGTCCTAGACATATTTACCCCAATAACATGTTTTGGCTTCTTCATTTTATAAAACATATTTCTTAAATAATTAAATAATGATGTTTATAATTATATAAATGTATTTACCTTTAATATTGTAACATGTTTAAAAGCATCGGAGGTCCGATATTTATTTATTTGTTTGCGTTCATTAAGATAAGAACAGCGTTCATTATTATATGTGGTGGTAAATCTGTATTTGTAAAATTAACATGATACACAATTTTTAGATCTAGATCTACTAGTTTTTGTTTAAACAAACATGTCTGTAATAAGTGGACGCACATGTAATTATCTGCACTGTGTATATCCATTACGTGATCCCGCCTTAATTCCATTAAGAGATGGGAAAGCTTATATTAGCAGGATTTTATAACTGAATGAATGAATGTTGTTTAACGGCTCATCAACACAGTATAGGTTATTTAGGGCCGCCCCAGAGAGAGGGGAAGGATACATAGGAATCCGGGAACCTGCCCTACTCTTATTATCGAATAGATTCCTATGGTTCTTTAACGTGCTCGGAGGATAGACCGATACACGGGACCGCCCGGTTTACGTCCCCATCCGACGGACGAGGCTAAGGTAAAGTGTCTTGCATAAGAACTCACCGACATAACTCAGTGGCACCACGGAGGATTGAACCCGGGGCCTCCGGTTACAAATCCGCCGCGCTACCGACTGCTACACGTCGGATATTTCGGCAATAAAACACATTTAAAAACATTCTTTCCTGAAAAATGGGATAACGTATTTCAAATTACCTATTAAATGTTTTAATTTTAACAATATGCAAACTTTTCAGTTAAGTCGAAATGAAGTTTTTATTTCATACCCCAGCCAACATCGTTTTGGCTTCTTGGACAAGTCGTTGGAAGGGGTATGAAAGTTAATACTCGGACCACGTAATGCCTTCAGTTACGTTTAGTTACTGTTTCCTTATAAAAAATTATACTGAACTTAATATCAATCACGTTTCGTAGTCCACTAGAAAATTGCACAACCTCTTCCTATCTCTTATATTTTCTTCCACTATTCTCTCTACATCTGAACTACTGAAATCGACATGCTGCCATGAAATCTAAATCATTCTATAGAAAAAGTGTAAAATGAGTGAAATAAAGAATTTGCATTTGAACAATCTCATTAAAATTGGAATTTAATGCCGACAGTTTGAATTTAATGCCGACAGTTTGAATTTAATACCGACAGTTTGAATTTAACACAACAAGTCATGCCATGGCGTGTTGTATATCATCATAGCACATAGCATAAGTACACAAACAGTTTGATCACCAATTATCGTTTTATTGTAATATTGACTAAGAATTGTAAATCTAGGAATTTCATTCCATACTATATCAAAGCTAAAGAAGTTTAATCTGGTATACGATTATAGCATTCTGTTAAAGTATTCTATTACAGAATTTATATTATAATACAGTCAACGGATCTTGTTTACCGCATTACGTATTCTAAGGTAATTAAATTGTCTCCCACAGACTGAATAACAATTGATGTTGACGTATAGTGATACATCTGGGCTAAATCATATGGTGTAAACATCTTCAGACGATGTCCGACATAATAAACCTATACACTTGTATAAATTATATACTGTGTAAGTAATGAACTTTTTGTCCGAACTCATTGACCGTTCAATTTATTTTTAGAACATATTATCACGAAATTGTTCGTTGACACGGATTACAGTCAGTTCTTTTGGCACGTGTCAGAGTTAAGGTTAGGGATAGGGTTAAGTTTAGGGTTGTAATTAGTTGAAAGTTAAAAGATAAACAACAATAAAAGTGAATGTAGTCTCCAGGTTAACCCCTCCCACCAGAGTTGCTCAGCCACTGACCCTGACAAGTGGCAAAAAATACCTTCCGTATAAAAAGTTTGTTTATAATAATACACACTTCAGTATACTAATACTGTATAGTATAAAATTATTTATTTTACACCGATTGTAACGAAAGCTATATGAACTTATTTTAATCATTCTCGATGTCTTCCTGGGTAGAACCAGTACCAAGCAAATGCAGATAAAGTATCTTGCTCAGGGACACAACACTATGGTAATGGTGGGGATCGAACCCAAGACCTCGATCCTGTGTCTAGTGCTCTACCACTAGGCCACAGCGCTCCACAATTAGTATGTTTCAGTTCATCACATTACACAAAATATACTGGGAGAGTGTCAACAATAACAACAACAACAACAACAACAACGACAAAACCAACAACAAAACATCAACAAATTAAAATACGCGCTATCAATTACAAGAATATAAATATGCACCAATAGATCCTAGCATGTATTACCATAGGAATCGGACGTATTGTAAACATAGTACAGTATTGTAGGTCCCAGCATGTATATAATTTTATATAAAAATAGATAAAAATATATTTTAATATACTAGTAGTGGATAGTCAATCTGGTTTATTACATGCAAAATATGTCCGATTCCTATGGTATTACCTGTCTCACAATGCGAATATCAGGTTATGTTATGTATATACTACTTTCGACACGTTCAGATCGTTGTATGCACATCAAACCCAAATGTAACAAAGCATACTCTGCCCCCCCGCCCCCACTATGAACAATGCCCCCTCCCCCCACAATTTTTCTAGAAAAAATTGAGTGCGGGGAGGGCAAAGCATACTCTGCCCCCGCCCCCCACTTATGAACATTGCACCCCCTCACTGCCCCCCACTATGAACATTGCCCCACCCCTCCACCCCACAACGGCTCCTACGCCAAAGCAATATGAACCACATATGAATTATTACGTATGACGCAGACGCAGTTCATATATTCAGCTAAAGGTTTGAAATAAAGGCTTTTTATTTAGAGTTTATTTGGTGTTAAGTCCCTCTAAAGGGATACACAGCAATGTTAGTTTTCGACATAACTTGCATATTTGCAATCGACATTATTTTAATAATTATTGGAACAGTTCAAAGTAAATTGTTGTTGCATATGATTACTTGTTGATTATAACAGTACAAATGATAATTATTTTGAAACCTATGACAGAAAAAAAGAATAAAGATTTAAAGAAAAAAGTTTAATGATTTTTCATTTAATTACTATCATATGCAAACAGGTTTTAAGTAAAAATGATGAGCTCATTTTAATGATTGCTTCAAGACAGCCGGTGTCCCTTTAACAGTAGCTCAACATGAAAGGTAGTTCATCTGAAAGATAATGATCTTTGCAATGAGTCTTTAATTATTGCTATGTTGTTTTCAAAGAATGACCAAGTGGCCGCACTGGCACTTGAGCCGCAAATATAAAAAAATAAATAAGAAAACATAAAATTATGATACCCCGTTATTATCTAAATAGCATATGGTGCGGATCTTTGTTGACACCAAGTAATATTTCCTACTTATGTTTACTTCCGGTTCTACTCAAAGAAGTGACCCGATTGGACGTTTTTCGGATTCTGATTACGTATGTTTTGACCGTTAAAATATCATCCAATCGGATCACTTATTTGAGTACAATTGAAAGTAAACATCAGTAGGAAATATTATAGTGGTAGGAATCGGCGATTTCACTTAAATTTCTCGGCACAGCATGCGTTTTCATACTAGCTGTGAATTCAACGTGATCAATACCTAACACACGGTGTTAATGATTTGAATCAATCTGGTAATTTAACAAAGATACAGACTTCGAGACGAGGTTGGTCAACTTGGTATCAACAAACATACGCACCATGTACTATAAAAAAAATAAAAAAAATAATTGCGCTCAAGTGCCAGTGCGTGGCCGGGATATTAAACTGCGTCTAAAATGGTCCCGCCTCTCACCGCTGCCGGTTTGAATACCACTGTGAGTTCGACTTGTCAAATGAGAAAGTGTCGATTCCTACGAATGGCGGGTATACAGTACTGGTTCTAATAAAGAAAAATGGAGTGCTCTGTCTCTATCACAAACAAATCGACCGTCATGTATGGCCTTACATGTGCTAAAAACTACGCAAAACAACATTCAAACAAGAAACAACAAATAGTCAAGGAGCGATTAAATGACGCGGAAGAGTTTACGACTATTGTGCATAGTAATTATGCTGACGCGGTATTATATCAAGGTACGATCTGATCATTAACGATACGTTAAAGACGATAACAAAAAGCACACTTCCAAGTCAATAATCTGGTGCATTAATTATATTGATAAGTTAGATGACCACTAATGACTTCTTAACAGGAGAACTACGATCATGGATTTGTAAAGTAGTATAAAGCCTGGTACACACGGTAAGATTTATCTTATAAGATATGTCTTGTGAGACAAATTGCATCGTGTGTACAGGGGCTTAAGACACAATTTATGACCTGAAAGATGTCTTCCAGAAATAGAACATGCTCTATTTCCATAAGACAAGATCAAAAGCACCGCCATCCAACCACACATGGTGACACTGTGGCCAAAGTGTACTGCGTTCCAGATTTGACATAAATTTCGCAGCATAGGGGCTACATGCATTGTAGATTTGTACACGCGGGTATTTAAGTTCATACATAGCAACATGGCAGGAAACTGGACGAATGATAAAATTGGTGAATTGCTGGGATATTATGAGGAAGAGGAAGTTTTGTGGACAGTCATGCACAAAGACTACCACAAGAAAGATGTATGACAAGGCGCTTTCATTCGTTTACATTCTGGAAAGATCCAGTATGCACTTATTTGAAGGTCACCAGAAAATCCCATAAAATTAATCTCCCCGTGTGTACAGGCAATCACATAAGATAGATTGTATCAGATTTGTCTTATAAGATTTGTTCTATGAGATAATCTTACAGTGTGTACCAGGCCTAATGGCTATTTGTAAAGGAGAAAGTAGCAGCATTGTGAAAATAAAACACGCCTATCACCGAGTGAAGGTTTTCCCTATAAATCGAACCCAGCAGTTACATGATCTATTACATTTTAAATTAGATTTTAACCGAAATGTTTCGCTTTTTTTTCAATACGGCGGACGACATCTATGGGGCGCCGTATTACTTTTTAATACCATTTGGTGATATCACCTATTCGAATCGGTGATATCACTGATTCGAATAAGTGAATGCGTGATATCACTTATTGAATGGGTGATATCATCTATTCGAATCAGTGATATCTATGAGGCGCCGTATTGCTTTTTAATACAATTCAGTGATATCACCTATTTGAATGAGTGATATCACTGATTCGAATAGGTGATATCACTGATTCAAATTTAAATGAGCAATATCACCTATTCGAATCAATGATATCACCTATTCGAATCAGTGATATCACTGATTCGAATAGGTGATATCACCGATTCAAAACGAAAGGGTGATATCACCTATTGAATGGGTGATATCACCTATTTGAATAAGTGATATCACTAATTCGAATAGGTGATATCTCTCTTTCAAAACGAATGGGTGATATCACCTATTCGAATCAGTGATATCACTCATTCAAATAGGTGATATCACTCATTCAATAGGTGATATCACCCATTCGTTTCGAATCAGTGATATCACCTATTCGAATCAGTGATATCACCTATTCGTTTTTACAACAAGAAAAATACAGACTTCCCCCAAGAGTATTATCACGGAGAACGTTATACGTCACTGGTATTATATAGTGTTGCTAACGGTTAGTTGTAATAATTAAATAATAACTGTCCACTGTGTTTCTCAGTGTAATTGGTGAAGGGTGTGTTTATTTACAACTTGAATTACTGTATCAAATAATAGAAAAGGCATAGAAAATGAAATTATATTTTGCGGGGTTGGGGTGGTGGGGTGGTGGGTGGGGGGGGGGGGGGAGGGGGGGGGCAGCAGTACCACATTTTCTGGATCGATCCCTGTAGGGGTAGGTTTGGTAGGGTGTATAACCCTTCTGCTGTGTGGGGGAGGGGGGAAATGTCCGCATCTATTGCTGCAAGAGCTGATGCGACCATAACATGAAAGCCGGACATTATATGCCGATGACGAAACAACCTGCCAAATGTGCCCGCCAAATGTTGCAACAGACAGCGATTGTGTTGGTCCGTATATTTTGTTACACGGACCCTCGATGGGATCAATCATTTATATAAAGTTTATTTCTGAATCGGTAATCGGTGATATCACTGATTCGAATAGGTGATATCACTCATTCAAAATGAATGGGTGATATCACCTATTGAATGGGTGATATCACCTATTCGAATCAGTGATATCACCTATTCGAATGGGTGATATCACTCATTCGTTTTGAATAAGTGATATCACTGATTCGAATGAGTGATATCACCTATTCGAATAGGTGATATCACCCATTCAATAGGTGATATCACGCATTCAGAATGAATCGGTGATATCACCTATTTGAATGCGTGATATCACTGATTCGAATAGGTGATTTCACAAAATGGTATTAAAAAGTAATACAGCGCCCCATAGATATCACTCATTCGAATCAGTGATATCACTTATTCAAAACGAATGGGTGATATCACCAATTCGAATAGGTGATATCACTGATTCGAATAGGTGATATCACCCATTCAATAGGTGATATCACCCATTCATTTTGAATCAGTGATATCACCTATTCGAATCAGTGATATCACCGATTACCAATTCAGAAATAAACTCTATATAAATGACTGATCCCATCCAGGGTCCACGTAACTAAATAGACAGACCTTCAAAATCGTCGTCTGTTGCAACATTTGGCAGGTTGTTTCGTCGTCGGCATATAATGGCCGGCTTTCATGTTATGGTCGCATCAGCTCTTGCAGCAGCAGATGCGGACATTTCCCCCCTCCCCCACACAGGAGCAGGGTTATACACCCTACAAAACCTACCCCTACAAGGATCGATCCAGAAAATGTGGTACTGGTGCCCCCCCCCCCCCCCACCCCACCCCACCCCACCACCACCCCAACCCCGCAAAATATAATTTCATTTTCTATGCCTTTTCTGTTATTTGATACAGTAATTCAAGTTGTAAATAAACACACCCTTCACCAATTACACTGAGAAACACAGTGGACAGTTATTATTTAATTATTACAACTTACCGTTAGCAACACTATTTAATACCAGAGACGTATAACGTTCTCCGTGATAATACTCTTGGGGGAAGTCTGTATTTTTCTTGTTGTAAAAACGAATAGGTGATATCACTGATTCGAATAGGTGATATCACTGATTCACAACGAAAGGGCGATATCACCTATTGAATGAGTGATATCACCTATTTGAATGAGTGATATCACTGATTCGAATAGGTGATATCACCCATTCGTTCTGAAAGTGTGATATCACCTATTCGAATTAGTGATATCACTTATTCAAATAGGTGATATCACCCATTCAATAGGTGATATCACCCTTTCGCTTTGAATCGGTGATATCACCTATTCGAATCAGTGATATCACTGATTCGAATACGTGATATCACTGATTCGACTAGGTGATATCACTCATTTAAATTTGAATCAGTGATATCACCTAGTCGGATCAGTGATATCACTCATTCTAATAGGTTATATCACTGAATTGTATTAAAAAGCAATACGGCGCCTCATAGACATCGATGTTAGCAACACGTTAGTTATGTTTGTGTTCGGAGTTAGTTATTTCAAAATTGATAGCGATTATCAGTTTTCTTTCACTGAGCAATCCCGATCTTTCCCTTTTAGAAATGTAATAAAATATGCAGTGCGATTGAGTAGTGTGTATTGACTGTTGTGTGAATTGACTGTATGTCACAGAGCAGCATATCTGTTGAGTCTCATTTATTTGACGTCTGGGGTGATTTTTTTTTACAAACGGACATTTATAGATGCACCCCGTGTCGGAGGACGGCGCATATCAAAACTCGTCACGCCGTTCGTAGACGTGTATAATTATGCACTAGATATCTGTAGATTAACTATACTGAAAGGAAAAAGAAACGCGACACGGGAATTTCCGCTATATATAGTATACACTGCACATTTATTTCCATATATATTCCAAGGAAATCCCAAGATGTTTTGTAAAAACAAAAGTTACAGTTAGTTAGAGAAAGGACACAACTGTGATGTTGTAGACGTTTTAATCACAGTACACGTTGTAACAAGAAATTCATAAATGTTGAAGTTACTCTTTGAAAAATTGAGTCTACGGGCTGGTCTTACGAAAATAAACTCATTCCAAAATGGTAAGATTCTCTTTACCACTGGTAATTTCAAATGGTAGGAATCCTTTACAACTGTCATTTCAAAATGGTAAGATTCTATTTATCTCTTTACACTTGTCTGACCAAAATGGTAAGATTCTCTTTACCACTGGTCATTCCAATCCAAAATGGTAGGGTTCGCTTTACTACTGGTCATTCCAAACAGGTAGTGTTCTCTTTACCACTGGTCATTCCAAAATGGTAGTGTTCTCTTTACCACCGGTCATTCCAAAATGATAGGGTTCTCTTTATCACTGTTCATTCCAAAATGGTAGGGTTCTCTTTATCACTGTTCATTCCAAAATGGTAGGGTTCTCTTTATCACTGTTCATTCCAAAATGGTAGGGTTCTCTTAACCACTGAACATTCCAAAATGGTAGTGTTCTCTTTACCACTGTTCATTCCAAAATGGTAGGGTTCTCTTTATCACTGTTCATTCCAAAATGGTAGTGTTCTCTTTATCACTGTTCATTCCAAAATGGTAGGGTTCTCTTAACCACTGAACATTCCAAAATGGTAGGGTTCTCTTTATCACTGTTCATTCCAAAATGGTAGGGTTCTCTTTACCACTGAACATTCCAAAATGGTAGGGTTCTCTTTATCACTGTTCATTCCAAAATGGTAGTGTTCTATTTACCACTGGTCATTCCAAAATGGTAGTGTTCTATTTACCACTGTTTATTCCAAAATGGTAGTGTTCTATTTACCACTGTTTATTCCAAAATGGTAGTGTTCTATTTACCACTGTTTAATCCAAAATGGTAGTGTTCTCTTTACCACTGTTCATTCCAAAATGGTAGGGTTCTCTTTATCACTGTTCATTCCAAAATGGTAGGGTTCTCTTAACCACTGAACATTCCAAAATGGTAGTGTTCTCTTTACCACTGTTCATTCCAAAATGGTAGGGTTCTCTTTATCACTGTTCATTCCAAAATGGTAGTGTTCTCTTTATCACTGTTCATTCCAAAATGGTAGGGTTCTCTTAACCACTGAACATTCCAAAATGGTAGGGTTCTCTTTATCACTGTTCATTCCAAAATGGTAGGGTTCTCTTTACCACTGAACATTCCAAAATGGTAGGGTTCTCTTTATCACTGTTCATTCCAAAATGGTAGTGTTCTATTTACCACTGGTCATTCCAAAATGGTAGTGTTCTCTTTACCACTGTTCATTCCAAAATGGTAGGGTTCTCTTTACCACTGATCATTCCAAAATGGTAGGGTTCTCTTTACCACTGTTCATTCCAAAATGGTAGGGTTCTCTTTACCACTGAACATTCCAAAATGGTAGGGTTCTCTTTATCACTGTTCATTCCAAAATGGTAGTGTTCTATTTACCACTGGTCATTCCAAAATGGTAGTGTTCTCTTTACCACTGTTCATTCCAAAATGGTAGGGTTCTCTTTACCACTGTTCATTCCAAAATGGTAGGGTTCTCTTTATCACTGTTCATTCCAAAATGGTAGTGTTCTCTTTACCACTGTTCATTCCAAAATGATAGGGTTCTCTTTATCACTGGTCATTCCAAAATGGTAGGGTTCTCTTTACCACTGAATATTCCAAAATGGTAGGGTTCTCTTTACCACTGTTCATTCCAAAATGGTAGTGTTCTCTTTACCACTGGTCATTCCAAAATGGTAGTGTTCTCTTTACCACTGTTCATTCCAAAATGGTAGTGTTCTCTTTATCACTGGTCATTCCAAAATGGTAGGGTTCTCTTTACCACTGAACATTCCAAAATGGTAGGGTTCTCTTTACCACTGTTCATTCCAAAATGGTAGTGTTCTCTTTACCACTGGTCATTCCAAAATGGTAGTGTTCTCTTTACCACTGTTCATTCCAAAATGGTAGGGTTCTCTTTACCACTGGTCATTCCAAAACGATATGGTTCTATTTACCACTGAACATTTCAAAATGGTAGGGTTCTCTTTACCACTGAACATTTCAAAATGGTAGGATTCTCTTTACCACTGATCATTCCAAAATGGTAGGGTTCTCTTTACCACTAGTCATTCCAAAATGGTAGTGTTCTCTTTACCACTGTTCATTCCAAAATGATAGGGTTCTCTTTATCACTGGTCATTCCAAAATGGTAGGGTTCTCTTTACCACTGAACATTCCAAAATGGTAGGGTTCTCTTTACCACTGGTCATTCCAAAATGGTAGTGTTCTCTTTACCACTGGTCATTCCAAAATGGTAGTGTTCCCTTTACCACTGTTCATTCCAAAATGGTAGTGTTCTCTTTACCACTGAACATTTCAAAATGGTAGTGTTCTCTTTACCACTGGTCATTCCAAAACGATATGGTTCTATTTACCACTGAACATTTCAAAATGGTAGGGTTCTCTTTACCACTGAACATTTCAAAATGGTAGGGTTCTCTTTACCACTGATCATTCCAAAATGGTAGGGTTCTCTTTACCACTAGTCATTCCAAAATGGTAGTGTTCTCTTTACCACTGTTCATTCCAAAATGATAGGGTTCTCTTTATCACTGGTCATTCCAAAATGGTAGGGTTCTCTTTACCACTGAACATTCCAAAATGGTAGGGTTCTCTTTACCACTGGTCATTCCAAAATGGTAGTGTTCTCTTTACCACTGGTCATTCCAAAATGGTAGTGTTCCCTTTACCACTGTTCATTCCAAAATGGTAGTGTTCTCTTTATCACTGGTCATTCCAAAATGGTAGGGTTCTCTTTACCACTGAACATTCCAAAATGGTAGGGTTCTCTTTACCACTGTTCATTCCAAAATGGTAGTGTTCTCTTTACCACTGAACATTCCAAAATGGTAGGGTTCTATTTACCACTGTTCATTCCAAAATGGTAGTGTTCTCTTTACCACTGTTCATTCCAAAATGGTAGTGTTCTCTTTACCACTGGTCATTCCAAAATGATATGGTTCTATTTACCACTGAACATTTCAAAATGGTAGGGTTCTCTTTACAACTGATCATTCCAAAATGGTAGGGTTCTCTTAACCACTGAACATTCCAAAATGGTAGGGTTCTCTTTATCACTGTTCATTCCAAAATGGTAGGGTTCTCTTTACCACTGAACATTCCAAAATGGTAGGGTTCTCTTTATCACTGTTCATTCCAAAATGGTAGTGTTCTATTTACCACTGGTCATTCCAAAATGGTAGTGTTCTCTTTACCACTGTTCATTCCAAAATGGTAGGGTTCTCTTTACCACTGATCATTCCAAAATGGTAGGGTTCTCTTTACCACTGTTCATTCCAAAATGATAGGGTTCTCTTTATCACTGGTCATTCCAAAATGGTAGGGTTCTCTTTACCACTGTTCATTCCAAAATGGTAGGGTTCTCTTTACCACTGAACATTCCAAAATGGTAGGGTTCTCTTTATCACTGTTCATTCCAAAATGGTAGTGTTCTATTTACCACTGGTCATTCCAAAATGGTAGTGTTCTCTTTACCACTGTTCATTCCAAAATGGTAGGGTTCTCTTTACCACTGTTCATTCCAAAATGGTAGGGTTCTCTTTATCACTGTTCATTCCAAAATGGTAGTGTTCTCTTTACCACTGTTCATTCCAAAATGATAGGGTTCTCTTTATCACTGGTCATTCCAAAATGGTAGGGTTCTCTTTACCACTGAATATTCCAAAATGGTAGGGTTCTCTTTACCACTGTTCATTCCAAAATGGTAGTGTTCTCTTTACCACTGGTCATTCCAAAATGGTAGTGTTCTCTTTACCACTGTTCATTCCAAAATGGTAGTGTTCTCTTTATCACTGGTCATTCCAAAATGGTAGGGTTCTCTTTACCACTGAACATTCCAAAATGGTAGGGTTCTCTTTACCACTGTTCATTCCAAAATGGTAGTGTTCTCTTTACCACTGGTCATTCCAAAATGGTAGTGTTCTCTTTACCACTGTTCATTCCAAAATGGTAGGGTTCTCTTTACCACTGGTCATTCCAAAACGATATGGTTCTATTTACCACTGAACATTTCAAAATGGTAGGGTTCTCTTTACCACTGAACATTTCAAAATGGTAGGATTCTCTTTACCACTGATCATTCCAAAATGGTAGGGTTCTCTTTACCACTAGTCATTCCAAAATGGTAGGGTTCTCTTTACCACTGATCATTCCAAAATGGTAGGGTTCTCTTTACCACTAGTCATTCCAAAATGGTAGTGTTCTCTTTACCACTGTTCATTCCAAAATGATAGGGTTCTCTTTATCACTGGTCATTCCAAAATGGTAGGGTTCTCTTTACCACTGAACATTCCAAAATGGTAGGGTTCTCTTTACCACTGGTCATTCCAAAATGGTAGTGTTCTCTTTACCACTGGTCATTCCAAAATGGTAGTGTTCCCTTTACCACTGTTCATTCCAAAATGGTAGTGTTCTCTTTATCACTGGTCATTCCAAAATGGTAGGGTTCTCTTTACCACTGAACATTCCAAAATGGTAGGGTTCTCTTTACCACTGTTCATTCCAAAATGGTAGTGTTCTCTTTACCACTGAACATTCCAAAATGGTAGGGTTCTATTTACCACTGTTCATTCCAAAATGGTAGTGTTCTCTTTACCACTGTTCATTCCAAAATGGTAGTGTTCTCTTTACCACTGGTCATTCCAAAATGATATGGTTCTATTTACCACTGAACATTTCAAAATGGTAGGGTTCTCTTTACAACTGATCATTCCAAAATGGTAGTGTTCTCTTTACCACTGGTCATTCCAAAATGATATGGTTCTATTTACCACTGAACATTCAAAAATGGTAGGGTTCTCTTTATCACTGGTCATTCCAAAATGGAAGGGGTTCTCTTTACCACTGGTCATTTCAAATGGTTGGAATCCTTTACCACTGTCATTTCAAAATGGTAAGATTCTATTTATCTCTTTACACTTGTCTGACCAAAATGGTAAGATTCTCTTTACCACTGGTCATTCCAATCCAAAATGGTAGGGTTCGCTTTACTACTGGTCATTCCAAACAGGTAGTGTTCGCTCTACTACTGGCCTATCCAAAATGGTAGTGTTCTCTTTACCACCGGTCATTCCAAAATGATATGGTTCTCTTTACCACTGAACATTCCAAAATGGTAGGGTTCTCTTTATCACTGTTCATTCCAAAATGGTAGTGTTCTCTTTACCACTGTTCATTCCAAAATGGTAGGGTTTTATTTACCACTGAACATTCCCTACCATTTTAGGGTTCTCTTTTCCACTGAACATTCCAAAATGGTAGGGTTTCTCTTTATCACTGGTCATTCCAAAATGGTAGGGTTCTTTTAACCACTGAACATTCCAAAATGGTAGGCTTTTCTTTACCATTGGTCATTCCAAAATGGTAAGATTTCCTTTATCAATAGTCATTCCAAAATGTTAGGATTCTTTTTAACATTGGTCATTCCAAAACGATATGCTTCTTTCAACAAATGATCATTTCAAAATTGTAATATTCGTTCAACAACCGATCATCCTTAAATGGTAAGCTCCTCTTTACACTGATCATTCCACAACAATGATCATGATCATTCCAAACAGTAAGCTTCTTTCACCTACTGATCATTCCAAAATGGTAAGTTCCTCCTTACCACGGATCATTCCAAACTGATAAGCTTCTTTTGGTGGTATTATTTTACGTTTTAATGAAGTTTTAATTAACGTTTGATGGTGTGTGTCTTTGTATTGTTGGTATTTTTGCACACGTTACAGGTATGTTTTACGGAGGAATGCATATCTCTAAAATTATTTGGTCGTGTATGCATTCTTTAAAGACTAACAATGTATCAGTGTCAAACTAACTGCAAAATTATTATAATCATAACTAAACGCAGATACGCATGAAACATATATCATAGGGTAAGTTTTGATTAAAGAGATGCATCGAATAGACTGACACCTCCTACATTCCAAATTAAACATTTAAGCTAATGTCACATGTATTCTCTGTATATTTACATATTAAGCATAAACAATTCATCAATTTTCACAAGGAATATTGGTAATTTCACTTGAATTTTAGATGCTTTCCTATCAGGGAATGCAAATTTCTAAACCGGGTATTATAAAGAGGCGATTACGAAAGTTAAAAATCGTCGAGTATGTATGTTTGGGTTTTAACGTTTTCAGTCATTTCACGAGTGTGTCTGCTTGTAGCAGTGAGCTCAATGCTCAGCTTCAGATTGTCGATCGTTTATTTCTTTATTTCCTCCAGAGTAGGAGGTTTACATACTATATTCACAATAAACACAAAACCGTAATTATGAAAGGTAATAGCATACTAGTAACATATATACTATATATTCACGATAATTATGAATGTATATATCATATTAAATAAAATCACGCTTAAAAAAAATTAGTTATAATAATAATAATAATAAATAATAATAAAAACAACAACTGAAACAGTAAAGTAAATCCATAATAATACAAAATATAATACTAATACACATACTACTAATACACATAATACTAATACAAATACTACTAATACACATACTACTAATACACATAATACTAATACACATAATACTAATACACATACTACTAATACACATAATACTAAGGCATATAATACTAATACATAATAATACTAATACACATAATACAAAACATAATACTAATACACATAATACTAATACACATAATACTAATACACATACTACTAATACACATAATACTAATACACATAATACTAATAATACACATAATACTAATACACATAATACTAATACACATACTACTAATACACATACTACTAATACACATAATACAAAACATAATACTAATACACATAATACTAATACACATACTACTAATACACATACTTCTAATACACATACTACTAATACACATAATACTAATACACATAATACTAATACACATAATACTAATAACTAATACACATAATACTAATACACATAATACTAATACACATACTACTAATGCACATACTACTAATACACATAATACTAATACACATCATACTAATACACATAATACTAATACACATACTACTAATGCACATACTACTAATACACATACTACTAATACACATACTCCTAATACACATACTACTAATACAAATACTACTAATACACATAATACTAATACACATAATACTAATAGGCACTATAATTATAAAGTTGATTTCAAAAACAAACCAAAATCTATTAATTATAATAAAACTAAACATAATGGAATTGTGTGTGTGTTTTACACATCAACTTATATGCATGTATATAATATTGTTTTTCCTTATGAATACGTTATTGTCATAGAGGGTAAAATATGTCATAAAGGTAATTAATTCATTAAATAAAATTGTATTTCGCTGGTAAAAACTGGACACGACTGCATCTCTTTTGTTTTTCGCGCCATATAACCTTTCATGTGTTGGTGCGCCTTAAATTCAATCAATTGTTTTTCGCGTATTTTGCAAGGTCCGCCAGATATTGAACGACGTGTGTGATACTGCTCAAATAAATAGATATAGTATTCATTGATAATGCATTACCCGTCAATATTTATAATGCATAAATCAGTAATGTCTTCGCCAAATGTGACACTGTGTTTGTAAACACATCGATTTTTTCAAATAAATATATAAACCATCGCAGCATACGATACCATTCCACACCATATGTTTTGACCCAATATTTGTTTAGCCAATACATCATGTACATGATTATGTACTTTACGAGTACCAGTCACTTTTAAACCCAATACAGGTGTAAATGTCAGAATGAATGAAAAAGAAAAAGGAGGAAAAATAATGAAACGTACTCACCGATGATCCTCCGCCTAGGGCAGGTATTGGCACAAGAACAAAAGGCAATAGCACCACAATCAGAAAGTTTTTCCATTCAAGAATTCGTGTTACGACACCCATGTCTAACTTAAACCGTAACTTAAACAAATATAATATCCAATGGCGGGTACGCCAACCAACACACTACCGTAACTCTATCTACTACTATTATTAGTTTTATTTTATCCTCGCCGCATGAACATAGTATTTTGGCGAGCAAGGTTAAGATTATTAAAAAAGTAGTTATACGCGTTACAGTAAGCTTTACTCTATCTATACACGCTCTGTATAAATAGTATAAGGGGAACTGTCCGCGGATGGTGTGTTTCGATTGGTTACAACGGCTATATTACAGTGTGCATAATAAAAATAAAAATAGATAAAAAATGAATTAAGTTTAAACAACGGACGGTATTTTGCGTGTTTTTCGAATTTTGAAAGAAAACATTCCAATACATTTATAACACAAAACGATATTAATCGCCGACACAAATAAAGCGTTAATTAATTCATTGCTCCTGCTGAAATGAAATCGATATGCAATACAGTGCATAATGACACGCCATTTTAACAAAACATTACAATTTCGTTTTATTTGTTCATTTGAGAATAACGATCGATGCAGGCTGTGTAGAACCGCATAACGCTCCCTCTGAATAATGCTCCCCGGGGTAGCACCGCATAACCGCATAACGCTCCCTCCGAATAATGTTCCCCGGGGTAGCACTGATAACGCTCCCTCCGAATAACGCTCCCCGGGGTAGCACCTTATAACCGCATAACGCTCCCTCCGAATAATGCTCCCCGAGGTAGCACCGCATAACGCTCCCTCCGAATAATGCTCCCCGGGGTAGCACCGCATAACGCTCCCTCCGAATAACGCTACCCGGGGTAGCACCGCATAAAGCTTCCTCTGAATAATGCTCCCCGGGGTAGCACCGCATAACCGCATAACGCTCCCTCCGAATAATGCTCCCCGGGGTAGCACTGATAACGCTCCCTCCGAATAACGCTCCCCGGGGTAGCACCGCATAACCGCATAACGCTCCCTCCGAATAATGCTCCCCGGGGTAGCACTGATAACGCTCCCTCCGAATAACGCTCCCCGGGGTAGCACCGCATAACCGCATAACGCTCCCTCCGAATAATGCTCCCCAGGGTAGCACCGCATAACCGCATAACGCTCCCTCCGAATAATGCTCCCCGGGGTAGCACCGCATAACGCTCCCCGGGGTAGCACCGCATAACGCTCCCTCCGAATAACGTTCCCCGGGGAGCTTTATAAGGAGAGGATGTATATTCAATCCGCATGAAGCTCCCCACCTTGAATAAGAAAGAGTATGATAGTGGAACTTTGGAAACAGCCGAACACGATACATACGAAATATTGCAGTCTCGGTTTGATTGAGACTGTTTATGAACGGTAGTGAAAAATACGAGTTACCGCTCACGCCCTCTAGCCCCGGGTTTGAGCAGAACTCAATATTCATAAAATCAATAGTACATAATTTTAACCATCCCGAAGATGGCATGCATATGGCTGTGGACATGGAGTTTACTAGCTCACCCCATGTCGTGCGGCTAATGGTCCCAGTATCTAATAAAATTCTATGCCCCGAAGAGCGAAATAAACATAATGGAATTTAGTTGGGAGACATAAAATATACAGACATTATAACAAGAACAAGACATAAATAATAATAATAAGAACAATACATCAATAATAATAATAATAATAATAATAATGATAAAAATAATAAATAATAATATTTTTATAAAAATATATTTTTATAATATTTTTATAATCTTTTTATAATAAAAATATTCATCATCATCATCATCATCACCATCATCATCTTCTTCTTCTTCTTCTTCTTCTTCTTCTTCTTCTTCTTCTTCTTCTTCTTCTTCTTCTTCTTCTTCTTCTTCTTCTTCTTCTTCTTCTTCTTCTTCTTCTTCTTCAGCAGCAGCAGCAGCAGCAGCAGCAGCAGCAGCTGCTTTTGATGATGATGATGATGATGATGACGATGATGATGATGATGATGATGATGATGTTAATGATGATGATGATGATAAAGAAGACTGACTGCTACTGCTGCTGCTGCTTTTGATGATGATGATGATTATATTTTAATTGTTTATTACGATGATGTTGATCATCATCTAGTTACGGAGCTTTATGCGGAACGGTTAGGGAGCTTTATGCGGAACGATCGGGGCTTTTGTTTCAGTCAAAGGTTTTCTGCAGCAGCTTGAGTAATTTAAATATAACGTACGCCAATTATATATCATTAGAACTGGTATTTTTAGTGGTAAATAAAAATGTTTAGTTTTAAACATTTGTTGAGAAATAAATATTTTACAGCCAAATTGATTTTTTGATGGGGCTTTTTTCCTATGTAAATTCCTTATTGGTGGGACAGCAGAAAATTAAGAAATTTCAAATAACTTCAGTTGGCCTTCACATTTTGCTATAACACTTTCAGGGTATCTTAATTTACGAATATCCAACATGTTAAAACCATGTTAGGATAAAAAATCTAAAATAAAATCCGAACTTTCACTAAAATTAGGCTAATGCTAACCATAAAAAAACGATGTGTCTCGCACAAACGCCCGGGTCTGTATCTTTGAACAACGCTAAAACTAGCCATCCATTCATCCGTGTTTCGCGTGCGTGCTGCGTGTACGTGAAACACGGATGAATGGTTAGCTAGCTTAAGGTCATACATCAACGTTGCTGTATACGTTGCTATGCTGTCAATAGTGACCTTGGACGTCATGGTGACCTTTTTCAAGATCAAAAACTTATCAAAAAAACAAACTTTTGAGCAAATCTTCTCAACACCATTTGGCAGATTCAGCTCATATTCACACACAATATCGGTACTCCTGTCAATAGTGTCTCACGTTGCCGTAGGCCTATGTATAGTATGGTGACTTTTTTAAGGTTAAAAACTTGTCAAAATAACAAAATTCTTTTAAACATTTGATCATCAGTTAAGTTCTCAACCCGTTGATATATTTAGTTCATATTCCCATACATTACTCATCGTCACTAATGCTTCCCATTGGCATATATTTACATTTCTATGGCATTTGTAACGATGAATCTAATACGGTAGATGAATGCAAAACATTACGTTTGGATTGCGTCGGACATTTTCGATTACGGCGTTTCATTGGACGCAGTATGAATATTCCAAAATGTTCTTCTGTTCTTTACCATTTTGTGTGTGGTACCATAAACCAGCACGTAGTCATCGCACGTTCATCATTGTGCCATCGCGATTTCGCTGTCGTATTATCTTATTTTCGTCATTGTACAATCGTACATTGCGCTTTCACCACATGCCAGATCTACTGTCAGTCAGTCGATCGGTCGGTCGGTCGGCCGTCAGTCACTCAATCAGTCAATTATTGTTTGATATACAGCATATGTATGTAATGTGTAATATCTAATCGCAAGTATTCAGTCATCCGTAATGTAATAAAAGTAATAAAAGTGCGAATCTACATGATGATGAAACCGAGATGATGAGGAAACCACGATGATACGATCATCTAATCACCACTACCTAATTGGAAAATTTTCTGTTATGTTGAAAGATTTTTACATATTTCTGTGTTGTTTTAGTCAGTTCTTACACATAGCTTTTTACACATATATGTTGCCCCCTCCCAACCCCCCACCCCCGCCTCTCCCTCCCCAACCCCCACTCGAAACTCAATTTTTTTCTTTTGTTTTACATAATTCTGTGTTGTTTTTGTCAATTCTTACACATGCTCCCCCCTTCTCGTACGCACAAATGAAAGTAGTATCTGGAAATTGCAGAAAGGTTAGTAATTACAAAATCGAATGAAGTGTACCAATAGCAATTTAAATTTTGCTATGTGATTCCTCGTCATATTTGGCAAATGATGACATTTTTTACAGATATTACATTTCATCATTTCAGTTGATCTGACATTG
>JAWPHD010007982.1:0-42500 GCA_037043455.1 Cyrtodaria siliqua | reverse complement strand
GATTTATTTAAAATTGCTATAGGTTGCCCCGTTAACACGATAGAGCCTTCCTTTTTCATCCGATCTTTTTCAAACTTTACCAGATTGTTGATATTAATGAAAGCTTGGACGAGTTCGAAAACCAGCAGTTCGGACGAGTAATACCGGAGTTATGCCACTAGATTTAGTTAAAAATGCTATATTTCGTCTCGTTAACACGATAGGGCCTTCATTTTTCATCCGACCTGTTTGAAACTTTAATAGATTGTTGATATCAATAAAAGCTCAGAGAATTTGAAAACCAGCCAGGTTGGACCATTCACACCGGAGTTATGGCCCTTAATTTTCTGAGATATGCTATAATTTGGCCTTGTTAGCACGATAGTTCCTTCATTTTTCATCCGATCTTTTTCAAACTTTAACAGATTGTAGATATCAATAAAAGCTTGGACGAGTTTGAAAACCAGCCAGATCAAACCAGTAGCACTAAAGTTATGGCACTTGATTTAGTTAAAAATGCTGTATTTTGCCTCGTTAAGACAATAGGTTTACTATCAATGAAATATTGGACAAGTTTAAAAACCAACCAAACGGATTAGTAACACCAGAGTTATGACAGACCCTCGAAATAGTTCAAAGCTGCTGTATTTTGCCTCGTGAAGACGATAGGACCTTCATTTGGCCAGATTTCAGCGAAACTTTGCAAGGCTTATAGTTGTGTTTATCGTCAGTGTGTTCCGGTTGAATGATTTGGTGGAGTTACGGCCCTTTAAATGTTTTAGTACACAACGTTGTATGGACTTGTTCTCCCAAACCCCTGGCTGGATTTCAGCGAAACGTTTCGGGAATGATCGGTACCAATCATAGTTGTGCATATCATCACCGTGTTGCGGTTGAAAGATTTTTGGCGGAGTTATGGCCCTTTAAAGGTTTTAATACACAATCATTGTCCGCACTAGTTCTCCTGATCCCCTAGCCGGATTTAAATTAATCTTGGCTGGGATAATGAGTACCAAGCCTAGTTGCGCATTTCATCGCAGTGAATGAATTTTGACAGAGTTATGGCCCTTTTAAATGTTTTAATACAATAACTTTGTACAGACCAGTTTTACTGAACCTCTGGCCAGATTTCAGCGAAATTTGGCAGGGATGATTAGTGCCAGGCCTTGTTGCGCATATCATCGCCATATTCCGGTTGAATGATTTTTGACAGAGTTATCCCCCTTGATACACAAACTTCAGCCTTAGCCAGTAGAGCGTCCACAGGGCCTCTTGTTTGAATGACCTACCTACCGTGTGAGATGATACAATAATAGAAGCACAGGTTAAGATAAAAGAAGTAGTGCAAAAACTATACTGACGGTCAATGAAAACACACCAGTAGATTATATGGGTGTAAATTGATTATTTTATTGCAAAGGCAATTTATAATAATAAGCGCATGTTTGAAAATTGAAGGATATTAATTAACAATTGCAAACACTGATTGTCTCAAAATTTCTTAACATGGTGTTCGATTAAAATCACGAGGGGAAGAAAACAAAAGTCACACAAATTAGTACGGGGTATGCCCAACCGTTTAACCATTCCTAGGAAATTATCCCGACTACGTCATGTTACTCCAGCAAGATAACGTCATTTGTAATTCTAGCTGAGTGTGGACTGGCGTTACCTTGATGGAATAACGCGAATGATTTCCTAGGAACGGTAAAACGGTTAAACATATTCGGTATTAAAATGTGTGACTTTTGTTTTTTACCTGTCTGACTTTTTTTGAACTCCTTAGGTCTCACTACACGATGCATTTTTACTATGTTGGCCTATATGAATAAAGTTTACAGGGCCATTCCGAACAGGAAGTTTCCAGGCTAAAAGTTACTTTTTTATTTAACCAATTAATTTGTACAGAACTGGTATGTTGACCAGGTTTTTTTTTTAATTTGAGTGATGTCCTCTAATGCACTATTTTGCGCTTTAACTCCAGAGTTTGGACCAGATATCCTACTCTTCTTCAACACCCATAACACTGCCATATTTTGGTGGCATTGTTTTTTTAATTTAATATTTAATTCAATTTGCGTAAGTTAAAGTTCAGTGTCATTTCCACATATTTATTCAATTATTTAATATTTCAAATTATTCAATAATACAATTTATATGAAACTAGTGTGCAAAATTATGTTTTTGTTGTTTGTTTGTTTTGTTTATTCTGTCACGAATAATGTTTGCATATTGTATATGATGATAAACTTGTAAAGTTTAAATCAATAACAAATATCTGTCTGTCTGTCTGTCTGTCTGTCTGTCTAATAGCTGCACATCCAATCATCTCATCTGCAACAAGAATAAACATATCTGTCAGCAATTATTAAAAACATTTAAAACCGAAGAACACACTACTTAACGCGTAAGAATTACCCTACCTTGGGTTTCAAGGGAGTTAACTGTGTAGTGAAACCTATACACCATGTTTAGGAATTTGGAGATAATCAGTGTATGCAATTGTTAATTTCCTTTAATTTCAAAATATGCACTTGTTAGTATAAATGACTTTAGTAATACATTTTAACACCCATATAATTTACTGGTCCGTGTTCATTGACCATCAGTATATGTGTACCGGATACTGATATAATCTACTGGTCCGTGTTCATTGACCATCAGTATATGTGTACCGGATACTGATATAATCTACTGGTCCGTGTTCATTGACCATCAGTATATGTGTACCGGATACTGATATAATCTACTGGTCCGTTTTCATTGACCATCAGTATATGTGTACCGGATACTGATATCCGTTTATAAGTTGTAAACAAATCATTTTCCTTGAGATAGCGCGTTAAGCGTTTTAATCAGAGTTGATAACAAACATGTCACACAAATGTAAAGGTTTACCTTACCTTTATAGAAATAGTGTAGCATGGTGGGTGACTTCCTTTGATGAATGCAAAGCGTTAAATCGTTTAATTTAGGGTAACTAAAGTGGCGTAGCTATACCGTAATACAACTACCAGATAGAGGAATTTAGAGTACGGACGTCACTGTAAGTGGCGTGGCTATACCGTATACTACAACTACCAGATAGAGGAATTTAGAATAAGGACGTCACTCTGACGTCACAGTGTTACTAAGTACACCATGCTACAAAAAAAGATAATCTGTCTCAGCTTGTTGGTTATTTAAACATCTCGATGGGCTACAGTGTTTAAATAAGCCAACTCCTCGATCTTGTAAGTTAGATACAGTTTTGTTGTATTATAAGTATTGATAAAGAGTCCACTGGGTGCTAAGAAAGTTGACATGTACTTGTATATAATAATGGTAGCACCTTAGTCATGTACTTGTATATAATAATAGTAGCACCTTAGTCATGTACTTGTATATAATAATGGTAGCACCTTAGTCATGTACTTGTATATAATAATAGTAGCACCTTAGTCATGTACTTGTATATAATAATAGTAGCACCTTAGTCATGTACTTGTATATAATAATGGTAGCACCTTAGTCATGTACTTGTATATAATAATAGTAGCACCTTAGTCATGTACTTGTATATAATAATAGTAGCACCTTAGTCATGTACTTGTATATAATAATAGTAGCACCTTAGTCATGTACTTGTATATAATAATAGTAGCACCTTAGTCATGTACTTGTATATAATAATGGTAGCACCTTAGTCATGTACTTGTATATAATAATAGTAGCACCTTAGTCATGTACTTGTATATAATAATGGTAGCACCTTAGTCATGTACTTGTATATAATAATAGTAGCACCTTAGTCATGTACTTGTATATAATAATAGTAGCACCTTAGTCATGTACTTGTATATAATAATGGTAGCACCTTAGTCATGTACTTGTATATAATAATAGTAGCACCTTAGTCATGTACTTGTATATAATAATGGTAGCACCTTAGTCATGTACTTGTATATAATAATAGTAGCACCTTAGTCATGTACTTGTATATAATAATAGTAGCACCTTAGTCATGTACTTGTATATAATAATAGTAGCACCTTAGTCATGTACTTGTATATAATAATAGTAGCACCTTAGTCATGTACTTGTATATAATAATGGTAGCACCTTAGTCATGTACTTGTATATAATAATGGTAGCACCTTAGTCATGTACTTGTATATAATAATGGTAGCACCTTAGTCATGTACTTGTATATAATAAAAGTAGCACCTTAGTCATGTACTTGTATATAATAATGGTAGCACCTTAGTCATGTACTTGTATATAATAATGGTAGCATCTTAGTCATGTACTTGTATATAATAATAGCAGCACCTTAGTCATGTACTTGTATATAATAATAGTAGCACCTTAGTCATGTACTTGTATATAATAATGGTAGCACCTTAGTCATGTACTTGTATATAATAATAGTAGCACCTTAGTCATGTACTTGTATATAATAATAGTAGCACCTTAGTCATGTACTTGTATATAATAATGGTAGCACCTTAGTCATGTACTTGTATATAATAATGGTAGCACCTTAGTCATGTACTTGTATATAATAATGGTAGCACCTTAGTCATGTACTTGTATATAATAATGGTAGCACCTTAGTCATGTACTTGTATATAATAATAGTAGCACCTTAGTCATGTACTTGTATATAATAATGGTAGCACCTTAGTCATGTACTTGTATATAATAATGGTAGCACCTTAGTCATGTACTTGTATATAATAATGGTAGCACCTTAGTCATGTACTTGTATATAATAATAGTAGCACCTTAGTCATGTACTTGTATATAATAATGGTAGCACCTTAGTCATGTACTTGTATATAATAATAGTAGCACCTTAGTCATGTACTTGTATATAATAATAGTAGCACCTTAGTCATGTACTTGTATATAATAATGGTAGCACCTTAGTCATGTACTTGTATATAATAATGGTAGAACCTTAGTCATGTACTTGTATATAATAATGGTAGCACCTTAGTCATGTACTTGTATATAATAATGGTAGCACCTTAGTCATGTACTTGTATATAATAATGGTAGCACCTTAGTCATGTACTTGTATATAATAATGGTAGCACCTTAGTCATGTACTTGTATATAATAATGGTAGCACCTTAGTCATGTACTTGTATATAATAATGGTAGCACCTTAGTCATGTACTTGTATATAATAATGGTAGCACCTTAGTCATGTACTTGTATATAATAATGGTAGCACCTTAGTCATGTACTTGTATATAATAATGGTAGCACCTTAGTCATGTACTTGTATATAATAATGGTAGCACCTTAGTCATGTACTTGTATATAATAATGGTAGCACCTTAGTCATGTACTTGTATATAATAATGGTAGCACCTTAGTCATGTACTTGTATATAATAATGGTAGCACCTTAGTCATGTACTTGTATATAATAATGGTAGCACCTTAGTCATGTACTTGTATATAATAATGGTAGCACCTTAGTCATGTACTTGTATATAATAATGGTAGCACCTTAGTCATGTACTTGTATATAATAATGGTAGCACCTTAGTCATGTACTTGTATATAATAATGGTAGCACCTTAGTCATGTACTTGTATATAATAATGGTAGCACCTTAGTCATGTACTTGTATATAATAATGGTAGCACCTTAGTCATGTACTTGTATATAATAATGGTAGCACCTTAGTCATGTACTTGTATATAATAATGGTAGCACCTTAGTCATGTACTTGTATATAATAATGGTAGCACCTTAGTCATGTACTTGTATATAATAATGGTAGCACCTTAGTCATGTACTTGTATATAATAATGGTAGCACCTTAGTCATGTACTTGTATATAATAATGGTAGCACCTTAGTCATGTACTTGTATATAATAATGGTAGCACCTTAGTCATGTACTTGTATATAATAATGGTAGCACCTTAGTCATGTACTTGTATATAATAATGGTAGCACCTTAGTCATGTACTTGTATATAATAATGGTAGCACCTTAGTCATGTACTTGTATATAATAATAGTAGCACCTTAGTCATGTACTTGTATATAATAATAGTAGCACCTTAGTCATGTACTTGTATATAATAATGGTAGCACCTTAGTCATGTACTTGTATATAATAATGGTAGCACCTTAGTCATGTACTTGTATATAATAATGGTAGCACCTTAGTCATGTACTTGTATATAATAATAGTAGCACCTTAGTCATGTACTTGTATATAATAATAGTAGCACCTTAGTCATGTACTTGTATATAATAATGGTAGCACCTTAGTCATGTACTTGTATATAATAATAGTAGCACCTTAGTCATGTACTTGTATATAATAATAGTAGCACCTTAGTCATGTACTTGTATATAATAATGGTAGCACCTTAGTCATGTACTTGTATATAATAATAGTAGCACCTTAGTCATGTACTTGTATATAATAATGGTAGCACCTTAGTCATGTACTTGTATATAATAATGGTAGCACCTTAGTCATGTACTTGTATATAATAATGGTAGCACCTTAGTCATGTACTTGTATATAATAATGGTAGCACCTTAGTCATGTACTTGTATATAATAATGGTAGCACCTTAGTCATGTACTTGTATATAATAATGGTAGCACCTTAGTCATGTACTTGTATATAATAATAGTAGCACCTTAGTCATGTACTTGTATATAATAATAGTAGCACCTTAGTCATGTACTTGTATATAATAATAGTAGCACCTTAGTCATGTACTTGTATATAATAATGGTAGCACCTTAGTCATGTACTTGTATATAATAATGGTAGCACCTTAGTCATGTACTTGTATATAATAATGGTAGCACCTTAGTCATGTACTTGTATATAATAATGGTAGCACCTTAGTCATGTACTTGTATATAATAATAGTAGCACCTTAGTCATGTACTTGTATATAATAATAGTAGCACCTTAGTCATGTACTTGTATATAATAATAGTAGCACCTTAGTCATGTACTTGTATATAATAATAGTAGCACCTTAGTCATGTACTTGTATATAATAATGGTAGCACCTTAGTCATGTACTTGTATATAATAATAGTAGCACCTTAGTCATGTACTTGTATATAATAATAGTAGCACCTTAGTCATGTACTTGTATATAATAATAGTAGCACCTTAGTCATGTACTTGTATATAATAATAGTAGCACCTTAGTCATGTACTTGTATATAACAATAGTAGCACCTTAGTCATGTACTTGTATATAATAATAGTAGCACCTTAGTCATGTACTTGTATATAATAATAGTAGCACCTTAGTCATGTACTTGTATATAATAATAGTAGCACCTTAGTCATGTACTTGTATATAATAATAGTAGCACCTTAGTCATGTACTTGTATATAACAATAGTAGCACCTTAGTCATGTACTTGTATATAATAATAGTAGCACCTTAGTCATGTACTTGTATATAATAATAGTAGCACCTTAGTCATGTACTTGTATATAATAATGGTAGCACCTTAGTCATGTACTTGTATATAATAATGGTAGCACCTTAGTCATGTACTTGTATATAATAATGGTAGCACCTTAGTCATGTACTTGTATATAATAATGGTAGCACCTTAGTCATGTACTTGTATATAATAATGGTAGCACCTTAGTCATGTACTTGTATATAATAATAGTAGCACCTTAGTCATGTACTTGTATATAATAATAGTAGCACCTTAGTCATGTACTTGTATATAATAATAGTAGCACCTTAGTCATGTACTTGTATATAATAATAGTAGCACCTTAGTCATGTACTTGTATATAATAATAGTAGCACCTTAGTCATGTACTTGTATATAATAATGGTAGCACCTTAGTCATGTACTTGTATATAATAATAGTAGCACCTTAGTCATGTACTTGTATATAATAATGGTAGCACCTTAGTCATGTACTTGTATATAATAATAGTAGCACCTTAGTCATGTACTTGTATATAATAATGGTAGCACCTTAGTCATGTACTTGTATATAATAATAGTAGCACCTTAGTCATGTACTTGTATATAATAATGGTAGCACCTTAGTCATGTACTTGTATATAATAATAGTAGCACCTTAGTCATGTACTTGTATATAATAATAGTAGCACCTTAGTCATGTACTTGTATATAATAATGGTAGCACCTTAGTCATGTACTTGTATATAATAATGGTAGCACCTTAGTCATGTACTTGTATATAATAATAGTAGCACCTTAGTCATGTACTTGTATATAATAATAGTAGCACCTTAGTCATGTACTTGTATATAATAATGGTAGCACCTTAGTCATGTACTTGTATATAATAATAGTAGCACCTTAGTCATGTACTTGTATATAATAATGGTAGCACCTTAGTCATGTACTTGTATATAATAATGGTAGCACCTTAGTCATGTACTTGTATATAATAATATAATAATGGTAGCACCTTAGTCATGTACTTGTATATAATAATGGTAGCACCTTAGTCATGTACTTGTATATAATAATAGTAGCACCTTAGTCATGTACTTGTATATAATAATGGTAGCACCTTAGTCATGTACTTGTATATAATAATAGTAGCACCTTAGTCATGTACTTGTATATAATAATAGTAGCACCTTAGTCATGTACTTGTATATAATAATAGTAGCACCTTAGTCATGTACTTGTATATAATAATAGTAGCACCTTAGTCATGTACTTGTATATAATAATGGTAGCACCTTAGTCATGTACTTGTATATAATAATGGTAGCACCTTAGTCATGTACTTGTATATAATAATAGTAGCACCTTAGTCATGTACTTGTATATAATAATAGTAGCACCTTAGTCATGTACTTGTATATAATAATGGTAGCACCTTAGTCATGTACTTGTATATAATAATAGTAGCACCTTAGTCATGTACTTGTATATAATAATGGTAGCACCTTAGTCATGTACTTGTATATAATAATGGTAGCACCTTAGTCATGTACTTGTATATAATAATAGTAGCACCTTAGTCATGTACTTGTATATAATAATAGTAGCACCTTAGTCATGTACTTGTATATAATAATAGTAGCACCTTAGTCATGTACTTGTATATAATAATGGTAGCACCTTAGTCATGTACTTGTATATAATAATAGTAGCACCTTAGTCATGTACTTGTATATAATAATAGTAGCACCTTAGTCATGTACTTGTATATAATAATGGTAGCACCTTAGTCATGTACTTGTATATAATAATGGTAGCACCTTAGTCATGTACTTGTATATAATAATAGTAGCACCTTAGTCATGTACTTGTATATAATAATGGTAGCACATTAGTCACCTTATCAGGTTTCTTATTACTTTCACTTCCAATACCTATTGTTATACAAGTTTTATATCACCACACTCTAATCACAATATCAAAAAATCTCGCATCATATAAACTGTTTCGTATAGTTTACCGTATTAGACATACATACTTATGCAAATGGTTTAATTATTATCTAAAAATGTCAACCCCTGCCACTACAAATATATATTATATTCGCTAAAGGAGCACTGATATGTTCCCAAATGTTTGTTAATATTAAATGAGTGCAATTAATCTTACAAGACGTGTTGTTTCCGGGCAAAGAATAAAAATAATATGGTCACTGCAGATCCCGTTAGAGGGGTATCCAGAGGGGTTTAGTTTAAACATATTTATTTTACATCGATTGCGAAACAAGTTATTGCAAATTAGATTAATCACTCTCGATGGCTTCCTGGGTAGAACCAGTACTAATTAATGTGGATTAATTATCTTGCTCAAGGATAAATAACGTGGCTGCGGCGAGGATCGAACCCACCACCTCTCGATTCTGAGTTCGACTCTCTACCACTGGACCACGCACTCCACTAACCAGAGAGGTAGAACCCCCTGTCCACAACACCATCCCCCCCCCCAAAAAAAAATCATGTTCATTGTATCATGTTTTGTTCATGCTCATCATGACCCCTGCATTGTTTCAGGTGCCATCATTCTCAATTCACTAAAGCTGTGGCAGAAAAAACAATAAACGTGGCTCCAGCGTAAATGTAGTGTCTACAGTAGAATTTGCAGCAACTCTGCAGTTCTGCAGGTGAGAAGGTTCTAGGCCCATTCTCCATATTGTATCTCGATATAAATAGAGGATGAGCCTGGCCTGTTCATTCCTGTTAGGCGCCATATAACCTTTCATGTGTTGGTGCGCCTTAAAATCCAATTCAATTCACCACACTGAGAGTGCCATGTGTCATCATAAAAAGGAACAAATTGAATATGTCATCATATAAAGGGCTGTCACAAATTCAATCATACTGGCTACATGCTAGAATTCTAACGATAAATATACTTTCATATATTACGTGGTGTTATATAATATTTCCAGATTGTACGTTTAGAAAAAAATAACAATACGAAGATATTCCCTAGATGCATGTATTGATTCAAACATTTTTGATATACTGATTGATTCTCTAATTGACATATTTCGTCTGACTCTTGTGACACTGTAAACTTTAAGTATTCGTGGAGAATTAAATCTCATTTTACAGATATACTTCGGTCAAATGATATTTCGGTAAAGCTGGATACATTACAGGAAACTGTGCAAATGTCTACACATGAAAATGATTTAAATACATGTTTGACGAGTTTTACAGATATTGTTGACGAAGTTGCTTCACCTTTATTTAAAAAGAATTTACAGAATTGTGAAAGTATAACATTTAATAACGATAAATGTAACCAATGGTTCAATGATGACTGTTACAATGCTAAACGCCTCTTTCTGAGTGCTTTAGACGCGTATCGTTAAAATAAATGTGACGATACCAGGAAGAAAATGGTCTATGCTAGATCGCAATATAAACTTATTTTGCGTACAAGAAGAATAAATTATGATACATTGCAAATTTCAAAACTTGTAGAAGTGCTAAAGCCTTGTAGGACCATAATATTCCCAGATCACATTTTTCACACGTGTGAAGAATAGGATCCTATTCGTCACAGATGTGAAGAATGGGATCTCATTTTTCACACAACACAGTCACATATTTCACATTTCCTGTGAAATTTGTGATCGATGAAGGTTTTTGATGTGACATGAAATCGCATTCTTCACATTTCAATATTAATGTGCAATTTTACTAAAAATGTGCATTTTTACATATGAATCGCATTTTTCACATATGGCTGGGTTATGAACTCCGAAATGTATTTACCGTAAGTCGTATGCTATTAGGTTCGTTTCCATAGAAACTGATCCATCAAAAAGGGTTAACGTATATTAACTTGCGAAACCTTTTTGGGAGTTGTTGCGGTAGCGCAGTTGGTAGCGTGGTCGAATTTGTTGTTGCTAGGCGCTGTCGCCGTAGCGGTGCGGGTTCGATCCCGGCTAGTGCCAAACTAAATTGTAACTTATGTTCACTGTGGTATGGTACATGTTCGTGTGTTAGCATTTCGTGTGTGGGCTGTAACTTTGTAATGAAATGAGGAATTTTAAAATAACTTGGCACAAATATTCACATATGAAGGCGATGTTCAGACAGAGCGCATGCTTCGACCGCCTCGGGTCAATGTCAAGGTCACACATTGATGTTAAAAGACATTTGATTATATTTCGTGTCCGCTCCATATCCTAAATCCCTGAAAGGATTTTCATGAAACTCGGGCATGTATGTCCATCATCTCATCGCGGCGTGGCCGAGTGGTTAGCGCGTTGGACTTGCGATCGGAGGGTCGTACGTTTGAACCCCACTCGGAACACGTCCCTGATAAAACTGGTCGGAAACAAAGGAAATAACGAAATAATTATTCTATACATGTATATCAAACAATTAACACTATAACAGGGACCAAAATCCCTGTTGTAGGAGCCAAAATCCATAATCAATGAATACGGGTCTCATTCCGTACTCAAGAGCATCATGTGTAAGAATGGTCGTAGGCAAAACATGTTATCCTTTATAAATATAGACAATTATTATTATCGAGAAAACGTGCAGAACCCATGTTCCAGGCGCGTCGGCTCAAGGTCAGGGTCACGGTTGAAGGTCAAATATCCTAGCCCAGGATTTGGCTAATATTTCGTGTCCGCTCCTAAACCCCTTGAAGAATTTTCATAAAACTAGGTTCAAGTTTTCACCTCATCGAGGCAACTTGCAGAACCCACGTTACAGGTGAGTAAGCTCAAGTTAAAGGTTGCGGCTGCAGGTCAAAGATTCGAGCCCAGGATTTAGTCTCCGATCCATATCTCCTAAACCACTTGCTTGTAGGATTTTCATGAAAATTGGTTCAAATGTTCACCTCATCATGCAAAATAACAAAGTCCCATAACTCTGACAAAAATTAAGCGAACAGAACGCAAAGGCGATATGCACAACTAGGTTTGGTACCAATCGCTCGTGTGAATCTGGCCAGGGGTTATGGAGACAGACAGACGGACGGACGGACAGACGTCGAAGGCAAAATATTAATAATTATATATCTGCCCCTTAAGATGATGATGATGATGATCATGATCATGATGATGATGATGAAGATGAGGATGATGATGATGCCATAAATACGTTGCAACACTAACAGGCACGGACAGAATCTGTGAAAAATGTGATTTTCTTGTTAACCCCCTTTTTGGACAAACACATATGTCACATTTGAAAATGTGAAGAATAGGATCTTATTCTTCACAAGTGTGTGAAAAATGTGATCTGGGAAAATTATGGTCCTACAAAGCCTACTGGAATCTGCTTAAAACTGCATCTGGTGTAAAGAAATCGAACATATCACTATCGTCTTATGAACAATACTTTAAATCGGTCAATAATCCTCTGGATCCATTGTTTATACCTGATGATGATATTTTATATTTCGTTAAAAGGTATGAAAAAAATGAATTCAGTATTATGTTTGATGAATTGAATGTTGAATTTACAGACGAAGACATTTCCAAATCAATAAATCAGTAAAAATCTAACCGCTCAGCTGGGCCAGATATGTTTTTAAATGAGTTTCTAATACATGGTAAAAATACGTTATTGCCTACTATTCGATTACTATTTAATAAAGCGTATGCCATTGGATATTTCCCAGATGCATGGTCAGAAGGTTACGTTATTCCATTGCACAAAAAGGGTAGCATAAACTGTGTTGATAACTATAGAGGTATTACGTTGTTAATCTGTTTAGGGAAACTTTTCACTCGTGTTCTTAATAATAGACTTTTAAAATGGGCTGTTTAAACAAACATGTTACACAAATGTAAAGGTTTACCTTTATAGAAATACTGTAGCATGGTGGGTGACTTCCTTTGATGAATGCAAAGCATTTAATCGTTTAATTTAGGGTAATTAAAGGGGCATGACTATACCGTACTACAACTGTCAGATAGAGAAATTTAGAGTACGGACGTCACAGTGTTACTAAGTACATTATGCTACAAAAAAGATAGTCTGTCTCAGCTCGTTGATTTTGTGTACATTGAAGCACAGGCAGGCTTCAGGCCAAATATGGGTACGGTCGATAATGTGTTTGTGCTACATGGTTTAAATACACATATTTTAATTCAAGGTAAACGCCTGTATTGTGCCTTTTTTGATTTTTCTAAAGATTATGATTATGTGGTTAGAGATAATCTATGGTATAAACTTGTTCAATTAGGTCTGCGTGAGAAAATACTAAATATCATAAAATCCATGTATACTGCTGTGAAATCAAGAGTTAAATACTGTAATAAACTAAGTAATGAGTTTGTATTTTCACTGGGAGTGCGACAGGGAGAATGTTTATCACCTATATTGTTTTCACTATTTATAAATGATATAGAAGACGAATTTGTACGTAAAGGATACCAAGGTTTAGATATTGATACATGTAAATTATTTATCCTTTTATATGCGGATGATATTTTTCTTTTCTCTGAATCTTCAGATGCTTTACAAAGTAGGTTAAATTTTATGTTTGAATACTGTGAAAGATGGAAATTAAAGGTTAACACATCCAAATCTAAAGTTATTAAAGGAGGTCAATTACCCAGGAACTTAGTGTTTTCATATAACGGAAGTATAATAGAAATTGTAAATAAAGTTGTTTACCTGGGAATTGTATTGGCGGGGCAAGCTCAGAAAGCAATTTTTAAAATGAACAAATATTTACATAAATTCACGTTTTTGTCACCAAAGCACAGGTTAGATTTGTTTAATAAATTAATTTCACCTATATTAAATTATAGTAGCGAGGTGTGGGGTTTTATTCAAGGAAGTGCTATAGAAAGGGTTCATATACAATTTTGTAAGAAGATGCTAGGGGTCAAAAAAACAACCCAAAATGACTTTATATATGGTGAACTTGCTCGATCTTCTTTTGTGACACGTCGACATTATAACATTATTAAATACTGGTTGAAACTTTTACATACTGAAAAACGTAAATATTCTAGAATTGTTTATGACATGCTTTTATTAGATTTAGAAATACTACCGAACAAAATAAGTTGGGTAACACTACTTAAGGATTTATTAGCATCCCTGGGTTTTTATGAAGTCTGGGTTAACCAAAGTGTTGGTGAACCTATATTATTCTTATTTGTTGCGAAACAGAGAATTCAGGACCATTTTTTACAAAACTGGCATAGTAGACTGGAAAATTCTAGTCGTGAATTATTTTATAGAAATATCTATCAATTTAGGCTTCAGCCATATTTAGAAAAAATACATATCTTTAAGTATTTAAAGGTTTTTGCACAGTTCAGAGTATCATCTCATAGGTTAGAGGTTGAAGCTGGCAGATGGTCAAGACCAACTAGTACTCCTTTCCACGAGAGAAAGTGTAAAATATGTGATATTTTAGAAGATGAATATCACTTCATTCTAGAATGCAGTTTATATAAGGAACTAAGGTCGTTATATATTCAACCGTATTACTGGAAAAGACCAAATATATTTAAATTTGTTGAATTGTTAAAAAGTCAATATATGTCGGATTTAAACAAATTGGGTATATTCATCTACAAGACATTTAAATTAAGAAATTAAATCTTATATTTTGATAATTAGCATGGTTATTTATATATGTGGATAAGTTTTAATTTATATGCTTTTTGTAAGTACTGTATTAGTGTATTTGTGTATGAGTATACATGTATGCGAGTATGTATTTAAGGGTTTAAGTGTGTGTATGTGCGGATAAGTTTATATATGACATGTAATACTTTTGAGGCAAAATATTAAGTAGATGTTTAATAAAGGTCGCAAGATATTTTTACTACATATTGAACACCTTCTCCACGATAGAAGTTCATATTCATTGAGATAATGCATTCCAGGCTATTGTTATGCGTATTTCAGTTTTGTATTATTCACAGGTTGAAGGAACGTGTTGGGACTGAAAAAAAAAATTGAATGTCCGAGTTAGACGGTGCGAAATCCTAATTGTAAACTGCCGACCTCGGTGATGTTAGCTCTTTTTGGACTTTCAATGTTCGTAGCAAAACAACTGGTTGGAATTGGGGTTTGAAGTAAACTTTTTTTGAAAGTATGTTCATATTTTGATGGAACTCGCAAGTAGATTTGAAAAAATGTTGAATGTGTGATTTGTAATCGAGGATGGAAACACATGATGTGAAAAGTCTCCAACGAGCTCTTAGTCACAGGTTGAAGGAACGTGTTGGGACTGAAAAAAAAAAAAATTGAAAAAAAAAAATTTGAAAAAAAAAGTCTGAAAAAAAAAGTCTGAATTTTTTTTTTTTTTTTTTTGGACTACATTTGTACACACACCTCAAAACATCAAATAAATGAAAAACTGTACACCAAAAACAATCCTACTCAAAATTCTAACCCCGTGTAAGAGATATGATATCTCTTACACGGGGTTAGAATTTTGGGTAGGATTGTTTTTGGTGTACAGTTTTTCATTTATTTGATGTTTTGAGGTGTGTGTACAAATGTAATCCAAAAAAAAAAAAAAAAAAAAAAATCAGACTTTTTTTTTCAGACTTTTTTTTCAAATTTTTTTTTCAGTCCCAACACGTTCCTTCAACCTGTGCTCTTAGTGACCTTGTTCATATCTCTTACACGGGGTTAGAATTTTGAGTAGGATTGTTTTTGGTGTACAGTTTTTCATTTATTTGATGTTTTGAGGTGTGTGTACAAATGTAGTCCAAAAAAAAAAATTAAAAAAATTCAGACTTTTTTTTTCAGACTTTTTTTTTCAATTTTTTTTTTTTCAATTTTTTTTTTTTTTCAGTCCCAACACGTTCCTTCAACCTGTGGTATTATTGCTTATTTGTGTCTTAAAATATCACTGTCTGTCATTATTATATTATCGTATGTGTACCTCCCGGGCAGATGCGTATTTGATTTGAAATAAACTATAATATTCTATATAACTGAGGGTCTCCCAGGGGTTTTGGTGAACAAGGGAACATGGCCATGTATTTTTGGGGAACAATGGAACATTGTCTGTTATTGGTACTATTTTTTTGGGGAAAAGGGAACATTTGATTTTTGGGGAACAAACAACATATTTTTGAGGAACAAGGGAACATTGGGTCATATTTTCAGGGAACAAGGGAACATGGCCGCCTGTGAGAGATCATAACTCAATAAGAACACTGTCAGGAATAGAAAAAAATACTAAAAAAGTTACACAAAAGCTAATATTTTTTTTGGCACGCATTTATTGTCATATCTGGGCAACATGTTTATTTGCATTAAGTTAAATCATTGTTTGCTAGATGAACAACTTTACTCCCTGGTGATAATGATGATGGTGATGGGGCAGCTGAACAGGGAGGTGGATAATAAACATTAGTTGTTCGAGATCAGCATGCTTTTGATGAGGAGTGATGACTAATTGTGACGGGAATGGTCATCTTTAACTTGACTGATAAACTTGCATGCTCAGTCATCATCATCGTCAACATCATCATCATCATCATCATCATCATCATCATCATCATCATCATCATCCTCAACATCATCCTCAACATCATCCTCAACATCAATATTATGCGTTATATATCGAGCGTGTTTCACCAAAAGCTATCAATATTATGCGTTATATATCGAGCGTGTTTCACCAAATGCTTACCATAAATCTGCGTCAAATACGAGTCAGTATATTACTTGTCTGGCATTTCCAAAACATATGCGTTCGTCGATGAAAATGTCATGTAATAAGGTGGACTAACGCGTTCGTTTAGAGGACACGTGAACGTAGATCAAGGTTACAAGTACACCATTTATTCTGACAGGTGTTATTTTCAATTGAGTTACACCTGTGCTAATACAAAGAGACTATGCTATAATGAAGGTTAAACGAGAGGTATATGATCGATGTCATAATGCAAGCATTACAGATTACACACATTTGGTGTATATTTATATATAGGTATCCTATATCAGTTGAGTTAATATCATGCATAAATCACTCGTCGTTTTTGGATAAAGTCCAAAACTGTCTCGCAACACAGTGCATTTGTACTATGTTGGCCTATATTAATAACGTTTACTGAGTGAACAGGAAGTTTACATTTATAAAACACAATCACTTGCCCATACAAAACTGTACAACATCTGGTACGTTGACCAGGTTTCTCTTTTTTTTAATTGAGTGGTGTCACCCATATTGTATTTCAATATATAGCGCACCGCCAGCATTGCTTTTACAATACCAAGTTTAAGGCGGAGAATTTCCGGTAATGCAGGCGAGCGATACAAATTGCCGGAATAGAGGTAGGTGTTCAACATTGCGGACGATTGTTTTTGTTAAAGATTATTTTTTTAAAAAATCGGAGAATGTCATGTGCTGCCAATTGACCAATGCGACTATTCCCAGAATTTGGGCATCGACCAGCTACGCATGTTTGAGAAATCCTTTCTGCCGTATGCAATTTGTGTTCAGACCTTTACATTTATCTTGTGGATTTCTCAGCCATATATTATAAGAATCTTTCATGGGTATCGGGTGAAGATAGGGAATTCTTGCAACCGGACAAGGAAATCCGTCATTTTACCGGGACTAGATATTACCATCTCACCCTAGGGTCGAGATAAAAGTCACGCGCACAACATCCGGTATGCAGAAAAACATGCAAAACGTTCGTAGCTGGCGGCGTCAGCGCACAACATGTCTCTGATATGCAAGAAAAAGCATCTATCATGGGTTTTCGGTTCAAATAGGAAATTCCTTGGTATAAGTGTTTTAATCGGAACCTCGTTAGAGCCTCGGTTCCGATAAAAACACATATCTCGGGTTGGAATTCCCTATCTTCACCGGATACCCATGAAAGATTCTTATATTCCAACCCGAGGTATAAGTGTTTTTATCGGAACAGATTCTCTGCTGAGGTTCCGATTAAAACACTTATACCAAGGGTTGGAATTCCCTATCGGAACCGAATACCCATGATAGATTCAGCGACATGTTGTGCGTTGACGCCGCCAGCTACTAACGTTTTGCATGTTTTTCTGCATACCGGATGTTGGCGCGCGTGAATGTTATCTCGACCCTAGGGTGAGATGGAAATATCTAGCCCCAGTAAAATGACGGATATCCTTGTCCGGTATGCAAGAAATAGATATCTGACGTGCATATGCGAATTTCTGTAGACACAAATATGGTAAAGTGAAGAATAATTATCGCAACAAATGTACGGCAGTACAGGCGTGCAAACTACACTGCAGGCGTGCTATGAAATAAGAACAAACTCAAGGTGGACATATTCGTCATTTTGAGAGATGCCTATTTATGTTTTACTATCATATTATTATAATTATTGTTTAAATACACATTAACAAACACTCGATAACATCTAAATATCATAACTTACCTGAGGAAAAACATAATTGACCTGTCTGTGGACTGATTATTATGATTATGTTGATATAGTTGTTGTTATGTTGATTTAGTTGTGGTTATGTTGATGAAGTGGTGGTTATGTTGATGAAGTGGTAGTTATGTTGATTATGATTATGTTGATGTAGTGGTCTTTATGTCGATGTAATGATGATTATGCTTATGTAATGGTGGTTATGTTGATGTAGTGATGATTATGTTGATGTAATGATGATTATGTAGATGTAGAGATGAGTATAATGATGTAGTTGTGGTTATATGGATGTAATGGTGATTATGTTGATGTAATGACGATTATGTAGATGTAGTGATGAGTATAATGATGTAGTTGTGGTTATATTGATGTAGTGATGATTATGTTGATGTAATGATGATTATGTAGATGTAGTGATGAGTATACTGATGTAGTTGTGGTTATATTGATGTAGTGATGATTATGTTGATGTAGTGATGATTATGTAGATGTAGTGATGAGTATAATGATGTAGTTGTGGTTATATAGATGTAGTGTTGATTATGTTGATGTAATGGTGATTATGTTGATGTAGTGATGATTATGTTGGTGTAGAGGTGGTTATGTTGATGTAGTTGTGATTATGTTGATGTAGTTGTGATTATGTTGATGTAGTGGTGATTATGTTTACGCAGTGATGATTATGTTGATATAATGATGATTATGTTGATATAATTGTGGTTATGTTGATGTAATGATGATTGTGTTTATGTAATGGTGGTTATGTTGATGTAGTGATGGTATAATTGTGTTTATGTTCATGTAGTTGTGCTTATATGTTTGTTTTGTGGTGGTTATGTTGATGTAATGATGATTATGTTGATGTTGATTATGTTGATGTAGTGTTGATTGTGTTGGTGTAGTGGTGGTTATGTTGATGTAATGTTGATTATGTTGAGGCAATTGTGATTATGTTGATGTAGTGGTGGTTATTTTGATGTAGTGGTGGTTATGTTGATGTAATGATGATTATGTTGATTCATTGGTGGTTATGTTGATGTAGTGATGATTATGTGGATGTAGTGTTGATTGTGTTGGTGTAGTGGTGATTGTGTTGATGTAATGATGATTATGTTGATGTAATTCTGGTTATGTTGATGTAGTGGTGGTTATTTTAATGTAGTGGTGGTTATGTTGACGTAATGATGATTATGTTGATGTAGTGATGGTTATGTTGATGTATTGGTGGTTATGCTGATGTAATGGCGATTATGTTGATGTAGTGGTGGTTATGTCATGTTGATGTAGTGGTGGTTATTTTGACGTTATGATGATTATGTTGACGTAATGATGATTATGTTGATGTAGTGATGATTATGTTGATGTAGTGTTTATTGTGTTGGTGTAGTGGTGGTTATGTTGATGTTGATTATGTTGATTTAGTGGTGATTAGGTTGGTGTAGTGGTGATTATGTTGATGTAATGTTGATTATTTTGATGTAGTGGCGGTTATGCGGATGTAATGGGGGTTATGGGGGCTGTTATGTTCATGTAATGGCGGTTATGTTGATGTAGTGGTGGTTATGTTGATGTAATGATGATTTCGTTGTTGTAATGATGATTATGTTGATGTAATTGTGGTTATGTTGATGTAGTGGTGGTTATTTTGATGTAGTGGTGGTTATGTTGATGTAATGTTGATTATGTTGAGACAATTGTGGTTATGTTGATGTAGTGGTGGTTATGTTGATGTAATGATGATTTCGTTGTTGTAATGATGATTATGTTGATGTAATTGTGGTTATGTTGATGTAGTGTTTATTGTGTTGGTGTAGTGGTGGTTATGTTGATGTAATGTTGATTATGTTGAGACAATTGTGGTTATGTTGATGTAGTGGTGGTTATTTTGATGTAGTGGTGTTTATGTTTATGTTGATTATGTTGATTTAGTGGTGATTAGGTTGGTGTAGTGGTGATTATGTTGATGTAATGTTGATTATTTTGATGTAGTGGCGGTTATGCGGATGTAATGGGGGTTATGGGGGCTGTTATGTTCATGTAATGGCGGTTATGTTGATGTAGTGGTGATTATGTTGATGTAATGATGATTTCGTTGTTGTAATGATGATTATGTTGATGTAATTGTGGTTATGTTGATGTAGTGGTGGTTATTTTGATGTAGTGGTGGTTATGTTGACGTAATGATGATTATGTTGATGTAGTGATGGTTATGTTGACGTATTGGTGGTTATGTTGATGTAATGGCGATTATGTTGATGTAGTGGTGGTTATGTCATGTTGATGTAGTGGTGGTTATGTTGACGTAATGATGATTATGTTGATGTATTGGTGGTTATGTTGATGTAGTGGTGGTTATGTTGATGTAGTGGTGGTTATGTCATGTTGATGTAGTGGTGGTTATGTTGATGTAGTGGTGGTTATGTTGATGTAGTGGTGGTTATGTTGATGTAGTGGTGGTTATGTTGGTGTCATGATGATTATGTTGATGAAGTGGTGGTTATGTTGTTGTAATGATGATTATGTTGATGTAATGGTGGTTATGTTGATGTAATGGTGATTATGTTGATGGTAATGAATTGATGATTATGATGCTATTAGTTTACTGCAATGATGATTAAGATAACTTTGTTGGCGAAATTGATAATTATGGTAATAATTTTGATTATGTTGATGCGGATGATTAGTATTATGATAATGGGATGATGTTGATGATGATTATGAGGATTATGTGGATGCAAAGATGGTTAAAATAAACAATAACGAATATGATGATAATGATTATGATTTTTTTATTATTCTTATTATTATTTTTGCAATCGATGATAACGGTGATATTCCGAAAATGCATGGATACTATGATAATTGTGTTTATGTGATGATGATTATGTAATGATCAAGAATATTTTGATGGGAAAATTATTATGATGATTATGATGATGTTGATAATGTAACTAATATAAAGACTGACTTGTCATTATCTTCATCAAAACAAGCAAATGATAATGAATTGAATTGAATTGAATGTTGTTTAACGGCTCATCAACACAGTATAGGTTATTTAGAGCCGCCCCAGAGAGAGGGGAAAAATACATAGGAATCCGGAAACCTGCCCTACTCTTATTATCGAATAGATTCCTATGGTTCTTTAACGTGCTCGGAGGATAGACCGATACACGGGACCGCCCGGTTTACGTCCCCATCCGGCGGACGAGGCTAAGGTAAAGTGTCATGCCAAGAAACACCGACGGAACTCAGTGGCACCACGGAGGATTGAACTCGGGGCCTCCGGTTACAAATCCGCCGCGCTACCGACTGCGCCACGCCAGCCCTCCAAATGATAATGGTGTTAAAGGGGGTACATCAGGATTTTTCTAGAAACATCTTAAATTATAAAAATGTTCCATTTCATGATTAAACACTTATATCAATCAAAATATGCTCTTAGAACCATGTTGTTAATGTCAAAACTTTGAATACACCATATAACTAGGACGGAATCAGACGTAAAATGCTGGAATTAACCATGGTGCGTCACCTAGGATAGCACATATTACTGTGCTGAATCAATTTCTTTTCAAAACAGGGATCATTTTTAGGTTCATTCATTATATTTTGGCCATGTAGAATAGAAAATGTTAATATTTGTCAATTTTAAGTCGGACACTTAGACCCCCATGAAAAGCCTGATGTACTCCCTTTAATGTGGTCATGAGTGGATTGATGTGATGATGCGAATTAGGTGACGATAATATTAATGATCAGGATGATTTAGATTTTTTTTGTAATGATGGATGATGACTATGTTTATATGTTTTGAAGACGATAATGACAAGTCAGTTTTTATATTAGTTAATGTCACAATATCAAGGATTTAGTGTGAATGCACCAAATTAAGTTATTATCTGATTTTTCGGATGATCTTCGCTCGTTTCGAGTTCGATAAGGGGGGATAAACTTGTTTGTATTACATGTTTTTTTCTTCACGATACTCTCTACCTCTATGCCTTTCCCTTTCCTTGATGCACATTTCCTTGCTCGGTTTGTTGACTCAGGCGTCTTGGTTGTCCTAGGTTGGCCACCCTCATATACATGTGTTACATTTTGAGTGTCTTTATTGCCCAATGGGTAACGATATAATGTGTTGGAGGGTGGCTATTGGCCTCTTTCGTTGTATTAATTAATTGTGTAGTGTCATTCCCAGGAAAATGACATGTATAACAACACCGTTAAACTTTTTTGTTTATATACTATCACTTTTAGCTAAATGTTTGCGTATTCTGTTGAAAAATGTCACGAAGTATTTTAAATTAAGTATTTTAAATTTAAAATGTGCACTAGTTACTTTATCATTAATTATTTCTTCTGGAGATGTAGAACTAAATCCAGGTCCATCAATGTCAGCTGATACTAGCTTAACTTTATTTCATCTTAATATTAGAAGCATTTGAAACAAACTTGAATTTATAAAGGATAATTGTACTGACTTTGATATTTTGTGTTTTACCGAGACACATCTTACACATGAAATACCTGACGATTTCTTACTTTTTGTTCCTACTTATACTAATGATTTAAAAGATTCGTGCAATAATTTTACGAGTAAGTTTATGAAATTAACTCAAATGTGCATAACCTCTAAAAAAGTAACTATTAGACCGAATGATAAACCTTGGTATGATTCTGAGATTCGTCGAACAACTTTAAGACAACGTGATAGGCAAAAAAGTATCGCAATTAAATCTCTTTCTAATTCGGATTGGATATCATACAAACGTCTCAGAAATAAAGGGAATAATTTTAAAAAGTATGCTAAAGAACGTTTTTTTCTCAATAATATAGAAAGTACATTAATCGAAAACAGCTCTAACAATTCTCGTCAATATTGGAACATTCTAAAACATCTTATTAAGTCAAAAAAACATTCTGACACTATACCCCCATTAAAAACTACATTATCGAACGGAGAAATAATATATTCCGTATCTGATGTTGATAAAGCAAACTGTTTAAATGATTTTTTTGTTTCAATTTCCTCAGTCGATGAAGCGAACGCAAACCAAATTTTGTAACAAAAACAGATGCCTGTTTAGACCATATGTATGTTACCGAATCAGAAATGATGGATATTTTAAAAATATTAGACGTAAACAAAGCAACAGAAAACGATTGAATAAGTCAAAAGGTACTGAACGAAACAGCTGTAACGATTCGAAAACCTCTTTGTATTTTATATAATTGATCGTTGAACGAATCTTGTTTTCCGAACATTTGGAAATTTGCAAACGTTATGCCACTTTTGAAAAGAGGTCTTACATATAATTCCACTAATTATAGACCGATCTCGCTGCTAAGTTTTGTAGGGAAAGCTTTTGAACGGGTCGTTTTTAAGTTTATTTATTACCATTTACATATTAATAACTTATTTTTTAAAAATCAATCGGGTTTTCTCACAGTCCATTCGAAAAGTTCCTCAACGTATCCATATATATCATAATATTTGCCAAACAATATACAGTTATTATTACGTGTATTGTATTCGCAGATATCTCTAGAGCATTCGATAGGGTATGGCATAAAGCGTTTTTATTTAAACGTAAGCAAAATGTAGTTCATGGTAAATCTTAATAATAGAAGGCAACAAGTATTTGTCGGAAACGCGTATTCTCAAATCAAAAACATAACCGCGGGTTTTCCTCAAGGCTCTGTACTCGGACCCCTTTTGTTTTTAATATATGTTAATGATATATCCGATAATATGTTAAGCATAGCTCGTTTGTTTGCCGATGATAGTTCTTTGTCAGTATCCACTTCAAGAATTGATGATATGGATGGTATTCTAAACCATGATCGGAACATTGTTTCAAATTGGTCAAAAACATGGTTAGTTCAGTTAAACGTCAGTAATTTTTTCAAAAAACAATGAACTTTTTTTTTTCTTCAAAAAACAATGAACAGCGTCGGCCTAATCTTATTTTAGATAACACCCAGTTGTCGTTTGTTGAACACCATAAACATTTTGGTCTTACTTTGAGCCATGATGGCAAATGTCATATGCATATCGAAAATATCTCTCTTTCGGCTTCCAAAACCATTGGAACTATGAGGCTTTTGAAATTTACACTATGTCGTAAGGCATTAAATCAAATGTATTTATCATATGTCCGTCCAATCTTAAAATATACTGCTATCCTTTGGGATGGCTGCAGCGAATATGAAAACAATTAACGTTGCGCGTATTGTGACCGGTCTTACCCTTTCGGTATCTTTTGTTAATTTAATGATTGCAATAGGGTGCTGACGTTATCAGAACGGCGTAAGTTCCAAAACATTTCTGTTGTATATAAAATGAAAAACGGAACCATCAGGAACGCAGAAAATTTATTGCAAACTTTAGTTAGAACATCTATTTTTATGAATTCATTTATTCCATCAGCTATGAAACTCTGGAATGATTTACATTTAGATATTAGAAATTCAGGCTCATGAAACATATTCATGGTCAGCTTATGTGAACAATGTTTACTAGTTCAAATGTTCCTAGTTTTTACATATCTTGTGTAATTTGCTTTTCTGTTATGCATGCTAGGATAAGAAATTCATGTAGTAATCTCAATAATGATCTTTTTCAAAATCATTTACGCGTATCGCTTCAATGCAATTGTGGTCAGGGTAATGAAGATGCAAATCATTTCTTCTTTGAATGTATGCAATTCAATGTTGAAAGGTTCGAACTCTTCCAGTCAACACGTTCGTTTCATCCCTTAAGCTCAAATACATTATTGTTTGGAAGATTAGATCTTACAACACAAGAAAATGGTTTTGATTTTAATTCTGTTCAAAACTTTATTAGAGATAGTCATCGATTTACTTAGGTTTTCCATTAAATTTTATCTGTTCTGTCACGTGTGCTGCATCATTCTTTCTACTTTTCCTTTGTTTTATTCCTATTTTCCTATTTAATATCTTAACATGTTCTACTACATATCATGTTGTAGTTAATTCAGCTTGTTGATACGTGTTAAAAGCAATTGCCATTCATGATATTTGTTAAAACTCCATTGTAGGGAAGGGCCGTATCTAATGTGGGTAACGTTTGTGACTCGACCCAACTGCATTGTACTTGTACATATATGGCAATAAAAAATGTTTAAATCAAATCAAACAGATATAAGGTTTCGAATTCGTAATTGTATGGTTTTAACTTTTTGCAACTAACCCATTAGGCTGAACATGTATATTCTGCATTATTACATTGTCTTAACGAGCATGTAGACACACAATCCAATTAAAATCATATCCTAATTACGCGTTGATACTGGATGCGCTATAGGATCTGACAACACTCCCTTATAGGTCACGTCAGATCTACCTTTCATCTAATCAATATTCATGAGAAGATCAGCTAAATTCATCCAATGAAATCGCGAGTTTCATATGCACTTCAGATGACGTTCGAGTGAACTGAACAAACGAAAATCCACATAAAACACATATATCTATATCCGAATAAAGATAAAGTCTTCGGGTGTTATTGCTGTGGATTGCAAGATAAATTGAAGGAAATGCACTAAATGGCATGTTTTATATGAAGATACAAAGAAAGTCATGGGCGCTGCCATGTCTTTTGTGAAAATATATATTCCACCAAAATTATTACGACATTAGTACTCTAAGTAGTAAAACATAGTACATCTGGCCCGCTTAGCTCAGTTGATAGGGAACTCGACTGTTGACCTGCGAGTGTCATTTTAGTGTTGATTCAATCACACGAATCGGATTTTTTTTGTACAGCTATTAAATTCTGTTAAACAATCTTTTTTTTTCAGTAAATATTCAATAATGGTTGGTGTGTTATGTTTGTCAACGCAATTATTTTGTGTTTTATAAGCTAAAAGTTACGGCCATTGTCTCTTCCAATACCGAGCGTAGACTGCTCCTCAGCGTTTTACTGAAACGCGACATGCGCAGTGAAGCAATCTATGTCGAGCAATTTTGTAGGCTGAAATTTGATTGGCTAATCGAAAGGTCAATCTGACGTGGCCTTCAATGAATTGACTGATTGAATTGAAGACTTTATTTTAAGAGGGTGGCCCAGTAAGTAAAAATGCTAATCTTCCCCGAGTCCCTCTATGTAGTGTTGTCAGATCCTTGTAGAGTAGCGTAGCGTGATACAGGGTGTGATTTTAATGAGATTGGTATCAAAGTCGGATGATAAACAAAGAAGATATGACCATTTGAATGTTCTATTGAAACAGATTTGAAATTTTGAGAGCTATTACATCATATATAGTTTTAAATGACCATGTATGGAATGTTTATGAATATGATAATAATGCTTCATACCGTACAACCGACAATCCCAATGACAGTAGGCTCACGCGATATCAGCTCGATGCTCAGCTGTTAGGGCCTAGGTCGATGGTCGATGGTAAGATGCGATGGTCGATGGTAAGATGCGATGGTAAGATGCGGTGGTCGATGGTAAGATGCGATGGTCGATGGTAAGATGCGATGGACCATCGATGGTCGATGGTAAGATGCGATGGTAACATGGCCCTAACACACCGTATATCTTGGTAATATTTAATCTGAATCATTCCACTTTTAAACGGTTTTACCGCGTTCCGAAATGCAAAGGTTTAGATTTTATCGCAAAAATGTTCACATTCGCTCATATTATTGAATCTCTTTGATGTTTTTAGCTTAGTTTTACATTACGCATTAACATGTCAATATTTAAGGGTCAGTTGTGCAAAATATAAAGTATGTACCTCCACAAATAAACTGTATACTGGCTTTCAAAAAGGTCGTGGTAAAAAACATTTGCGATCTTTCACGCTACCATCGATGACAGCTTCAGTCATCAGATGGCAATCGCTGATAGCAGTAATTATGGTGGCGTTCTTTTGTTAAAATCATTCGTTTTTTGTGGAAACGTGACCAATATATTTGATAAAGAGTGTACGTTTGAATCTAGCTATATATAGCCAAAGGCTCAAGCTGAGCTTTTCTGGTCGATTTTCGTCCCGCATCCGTCTGTCCGTCCGTCAACATTTGTAAATGACATCTCCTCGGAAACCGATTGACACATTTTGACCAAATTTCACATGGATGATACTGAGTCCTTCTAAAGTTGTACAAATTAGGTCAATGTGACATCCAAGATGGTCGCCATTACCATATATGGTCCAAACCATAATAATCTTCTTCTCAAGGACCGCGGAAAGATGTTGACAGTTTTTGTTTACAAATGATCGCTAACTCCTAGACTACAAAAGTTGTTAAAATGAAGTTCCTAGGGTCAAAAATGGCTGTGCCCCGGGGTTCCAAAGTTTGTATATGGAGATTTTACATATTTTACATAGACCTATATTAGGGCATATGTAAACGTCATCTCCTCAGAAGCCGCTTGACCAATGTTGACCAAATTTCACGTGGATGATATTGAGGTCAATGCCTTCCAAAGTTATGCAAATTAGGTCAATGCGACATCCAAGATGGTCGTCATTACAATATATGTCTCAAGAACCACTGAACAGATTTTGACCTTTTTTTAGTTATAAATGATCGCCACTCCTAGACTACAAACGTTATACAAACGAAGTTCCTAGCGTCACAATTGAATAGTATATGGAGATTTTACATCTTTTACACGGACATATATAGGTAATTTAAAAAATCTTCTTCTCTCTTTTAAGACATGACTGGTGCTAGAGGAACTACAAATCAATACAGATGCTGCTATTGCGACAATGCGTTCCATTTGTTTAAACATATAATATACCATTTAGTGCAAATACACTCAGAGTCATGCCTCAGCTATCGTGCATTTGAATTAGACCATTCTGCAGTGAGAACTGTACAGGGACGACAGGGTCGGGATATACCGTGGAGACAGATCCAAAAAGAAGAAATTAAATACGTCTATGAAATACGAGAACCAGCTCAATGACGATCTCCAGCTGAATTGCGAAATTCAAGATGATACCGTATTCGAGTCACATAATGATGACTATACAAAACTGTTGTCAGAGATGAACATTGGTACAGTAATCAATAATTGTGATGAAATTGAAGATATATCAAAAGTTATTGTCAGCTGTTTTAGATCATCTTAAGCAAAGTGGGCATTTGGAGTCCTATACAAAAATTGTTATCTAAATTCCGATGGAAAATATTTGTTTTCTCCTTTTCCTGGATATTGTGGATTGGTTTTCGAGCTTATAAACGTCTGAATTGCGCTATATTCGACCACGAACAAAACGATTTTGGGATGTAGGTTATCGATTATTTACAGGAAAAGTTATCAGATTCATGTTCGGTCAACGAAATATAGGTCAAATTGTAAATGGAACCCAAGAAAAGGGCCATTGCATGTCATTTGACTCACAAATCAATTTTGCAGTTCCATCAATGAGGTGTCTTGGAAGAATCGATAACAACCATCGCAAACAGCATCGATTCGCCTAAAGTGTTGATGAACAATATTTTAAAGATGTTCAGTTATTAGTTTCTATAAAAGAAAAACAAATTCTGATTTTACCTTTACGTTTCTGATTTAATTATGTTTATGAAACTAAAAATGGACTTATATTTCAGCAATATTTATAAAAATCGAGCTTAATTTACAATATACAACGTCATTTTACATGTTATCGGGATCGCCACTGACTGAGCCTTATAACGATATGAACTGTAAAGAAGGATCGCAAAAAAATGTACTACGACCTTTTTAAAAGCCAGTATAGAGTTTATTTGTGGACCTTCAGACTTGATATTTTGCACAACTGACCCTTAAATTATTAAAGGCCGCATTGAAAATATGATGTGTATATCTTGATAGTATGTCATAATGTGTTAACCTTCTTTAAATAAAGAATTTATTATTATTATTATTATTATTAAATATTATTAAATATTGATGTGTTAATGCGTATTGTGAAACTAAGCTTAAATCATCTAAAACATACAATAATATGAGAGAATGTCAACATTTTTGTGATAAAATCTAAACCTTTGCATTTCGGAACGCGGTATAACCGCTTAAAAGTGGAATTGATTGATTGATTGATTCTTTATTTCCTCCATAATATAAAATATACAGGAGAGTCAAAATAACATATATACACAGTGGATACACATACACAAAAACAAATAGACAGTACATGACAGTTAAGTTATATACAAGAACAAGAACAAATTTATACAAAACAAACAAATATTTAAACTTGACAGTTTGACTTATTTAACATATGTACAAACGGACGGAGATTAACAGGAAATGTTCCTCCACTTAATAATGAAGTATATATGTAGAAATAATATTTATTCAAATACTCTTGCCATAGATAATCCAAAGGCCGACATGTCTTGCCGAAACGAAACACAAGAACATACACTTCATGGATTCTTGGATTGACATAAGTTTCATATGTATTTGTTTTCAAACATGATCCTTAGAATTAAGATAAAAAGGATAGCATTTTTGAAGGTTCTAAATATTTCTTTTCAAAGATAAGTTACTGGCAAGCATAGCAAAAATTTGATTTGAGTTTTAAATCAATTATTAAATTTAAAATTCTATCTTGATATAATATTCAATACAAACATTTATTATGCAAAGTATTTGTAAATAAAACATAGTCTCATTAGTTCAAAGAAACTTAACATACTTTAAATAGGAGCCCTATATATACACAATATTTAAAGATTTCGTCATATGATGTAAGTATCTGAACGTGGTTTTAGAAATAGCAACCGTTTGTTTGTCCGACATGTTTAAAGACGGAAAGCCGGACACTAATTCTATAATTTGATTAAACGCGCTTAAGTTACAAAGTTGGTCATACTTATTTAAGCCGCATATTTTGTGTATCTTACATAATAACGAATGCCGCAAGGTATTGTTTGATGAACAAAATAAAATTAAATGTTCAGCTACCGTTTCTGTAATTAATTTGCACTTTGGACAAACAGTTAAATATTTGCGTGCAAATAGTTTACCAATGACAAATATGACAGTTCTACAGTACGGTAAATAATCACGATATAATTGGGAGAAGTACCAGATACTGTTTGGCGTTATTTCCCCTTGTATCTTGAGAAAATTATTAAGACTATAATCTTGGATAAGTCTTGATCTGAAATCAAGTTCGGCTGACTTATGTATATTTGATTTAAGTCTTTTTTTCCATTGTCTTAACATAGGAAAAAATGCAGTAGAAATATATTCCGTTAAAACGTAAGTTAATTGGTATTTCCCTAATATACGGTAAATGTCTGGCATAAAGCCTTGTGTTTTACGTGGGTGAGACATAAATTGCATAAGTCTATTAGCGAAAATTGTCTGTATTCTAAATCCTTTATTAATGCTGCATAATTGGCCAAACAACAATAACTTACGCTTATCAATTTCATATTCGATTCTTGTGAGACCGATTAAAGCTAGTGCGACGTCACTACGAGTTTGTTTAGGCAGAGACTGCATATATTTAATACATTGAACATGTACACGCTCTAAAGACTTCAATTGAGTGTCAGAAATGGTGTTCCATAGTTCGCAGCCGTATAATGCCCTCGATAGTACAACCGTTTGATATAAATGTTTTACTGTTATTGGGTGAAGACCATTTTGATGGACGCCACAGTCGGACAATCCAAAGTATGTTTTACGTAGTTTTGTGCATGCGTCTTTAATGTTTTCATTCAGACTCATGTCCTTACTGCATAAAATACCTAAATGAACATATGTGTATGTTTCATCAACAATGTTTTGGCCTAAGTGCCATAGCCTTGGATTCCTCTGTGAATCAGAAAGGCGTTCGTTAAAAACAACAACATTACATTTATTAGCATTATATGTATATTTTTCACGGATAGAGTTGTTATGACATATTGACATAAGTTTTTCTAAGCCGTTCTTAGTGAGTGAACTGAGCACCATATCATCTGCCGATGTTGGGCAACTGTAACCAGTATCATTAATTTTCAGACCGTAGGGTGATTGGTCTAATTTATCCATAAGATCATTAATGAAAACTAAGTATAAATACGGGCTCATTACTTGGCCTTGTCTGTTACCCTGTAAAATGGGGAACCAATCCGAGGATTGGCCTTGTGATTTAACACAGCTATAAACATTTTCAAACATACTTAGAATAATTTTAAAAATAGATTTTTTAATCCCCGTCCTATACAGTTTCAGCATCAAGATGCTATGAGAAACGTGGTCAAATGCTTGTCTCACGTCCAGGAAGCAAGTGAAAAGTTTAGAACTGTTTTCTTTTGCAAAGTAGATACTTTCACGTAAGAGAAAGGACGTCATTTTACAATTAATATTTCTTTGAAATCCTCCTTGTAATGTGTTAAACTTGAGCGTACTAGACTGTTCTAAAATTTTAAGTAACACTTTTTCATATACCTTTAACATGGTAGAACAGAGAGAAATAGCCCTGTAACTATTAGGTTCCATTTTGTTTTTATTATTTCCTTTGTAAAGGGTCGAAATAATACCCTTTTTCATATCAACGGGTATATGTGACAATGACGACATATAATTGAATAATTTTGTAATAACGGCAAGTAAAATCGGACCACCGTAAATTATATTTTCGTAATAAATGAGATCATTGCCACAGGCTTTTTTCTTTTTACAGGATTTTAATGCCTTTTCAACCATATATATAGTTATAACGATATCGTCGCACCGATGATAAGTTAATTGCGACTTAATGTTCGATAACTCTTCATCGCATGAATTTGCATAAGCGGATTCAAAACTATTATCTTCAGGCGTGTAGAGTTCGGAAAAATAATTTTTCCAGCCCATATTTATATCGATGGGATTTTCGCAAGATTGTCCATTAAAATTCATTTTAAGGGTAGTTTCTACTTTTTTATTTCTTTTCCGTCTATTAATCAATTTCCAAAACTCATTATTGTCCATTTCCGCCGCTATATCAATTTCTCGCTCTAAGCTAGATAAATAATTTTGGACGGTGGCACGATGAGTTTTGCGGAAAACCTTTTTCGATGCCTTATAATTTTTATAGCTTGCGGATGAAACATTGCGTGGGCGATTTTCATTTAACCAATTAACCCTTTTTAGATTCATTTCATTGTGTAAATTTGTTAATTCGCGATTCCAATACGGTTTTATAAATGGTTTGAACTTTGATATAGGAATGCATCTATTTGTCGCATTGTTTACTACATTAACGATGGCTGAATAAAATGAGTCAACGTCATCCAACGAAGATATCTGTGATAAAAGCAACATATTTAACGTTTTGTCGTTATTTAAGAAATGTGTGTAATTATCTATGTTTTTCTGTTTAACGTTATGCCAATTAATATTATGATACGTATTGTTTGAACGAGATATATTTTAAACTTCGCATTCGATTTTGCAAACTATCGGGCGATGGGTCGAAACATTTAAGCAATTATCGTCCATAATTCGGCATGATTTTATCATTTCAATATTTTCTGATTGGATTAATATGTGATCAATGAGTGTCTCACGGTCACTGTTATATGGTACATTACTAAATTCTGCTCCGGAGCATAACTCGAGGGCATTTACGGCTAGCAAACTATAATTAAGCATCAAATCTACCAGCAGTTTTCCTCGACTATCAAGTTTAAAATCGCGTTGGTTTCGAGAAGCTAATTCTGTATTATAATCTCCCATTAAAAATGTTATACCCTTTGTTTTGTATATGCATAATAAAGTCTCTATTTCGTCTATACAGCTATTATACGTGGCAATAGAGTGGTTTTTACATGGTAAGTATAATTGAAATACAAATATAGAATGTCCTATGGTAGGCTTTATCTGGATGCCTAAAACGTATTTACTGTCAATGTGTAAAGGTGAAACAATGTCATTTAAACGCTTATTCCAGAATATGCATATCCCACCCTTACCAACTCTCCGGTTGCTTGGCAACATGAGATCAGGATCAGATATTGAATGACATGAAAAATTATTGTTAATACAATCAAGAAAATGTAAGTCGTGATTGAATAACCAGTGTTCGGCAATGCCGCAAACATCTATATAATTGTTTTGTAAAAAATCGCTCAAATAACTCGCGCTAGACATTATTCCGGTCACATTCCATGTAGCAATATTAAGACATATGTTTCTAGAGCCTGACATGATTACTAGTAATCAAGATCACAGTCAGATTCAAGCGCTGCATAACGGTTCGAGTCCGTGTAATTGACCCGGCCCCACTCAGCTCGCGTGTATTTCGACGTTTGTGAGAACCTATTAGAGTTATAACTGTTCGGATTGTCATTAACAAAGTCATTGTGACGAGCTTTATATGAACCATACGAAACCCATGGTTTGCAGGTAACTCCTTCGGGCCAAAAACAGGGATCGTCTGTCACATAACAAGCGTTCTCGTCATCTTCAATATGCACGCGAATAACCACAGAGTTTCCGTATCTAGGTTTCCTAAATATTGTAACCCTGGAAACCTTTGGACCGCGCTTTTCAATATAGCTTTTGATCACGGGCTCAGTAATATTCGACTGAAAGCCTCCTACATAAAACCGTTTAGGACGTCTCACGACATACTTTTGAAAGTCGTCCGCTTCATCCGCGTATGACCTCGCCGTATCAACATCGGGGTTGCCACTACTAAATCTGTGGTTAACACCAGTGGACGTGGCCATTTCTCGGTTTATTATGCCGAAATTGACTTCTCTTAAAGTACGTCCGCGTTTTTTATGTTTATGTCCATATTGTTTTTTTGGTTCGCGCGACTTTGTATTAACAATGGTGGGGATTACTAGATTACCAAATAATTGGTCATTCTCATGATCGCTCGTGGCGGTATCATTAACATTGAACTGGTTATTTACAACGGCTGAATAAAGCTCCGTTTGTTGTGGCGGATGTGATTCTGCAATTAATATGTCCTCATACACAGAAGCAGACTGCAAAACTGTATCGCCCGTATTGGGCACTGGGATTGGTACACTAGTTTGGGTAGATTTCTGATAAAATTTTACCAAGATACACTAAAAGCATTTAGTAACAAACCCAAGCAGTGATTTTCCTGAATTAATTGCATCCTGATTTTAAATTAACAAAAAATTTTACCCACTCGTCAATTGGCCTGAACATCTGCGAGCTGATATCGCGTGAGCCTACTGCAATTGGGATTGTCGGTTGATTTATAGCTAAAAGATAAAAGCGACTATATGAAAAATATGTACACTTAAGGGTAATAATGGCCAGTATGAGTCATAGTTGTTCTCAAAATGGCCATTATGCCTTTGATTGACATCGGTACATTGTCAAATTTATTTCATCATAGCATATGCATGTTCAGTCAGTTATAGTCGTGTTGTATAACAATTCACATTTTTGTTTCTGTTCATTGTGTTGTTGTTGGTGGTAGTTGTTGTTGTTGTTGTTGCTGTTGTCACTTAAGGAATTTAAATAACAAGACGACAAATGTTAAGTACGTCAAAAACAGGTTGCAATAAAAAAAGAGTATGATAATGGACCTTTGGAAACGGCCGAGCATGACTCATACGAAATATTGCAGTCTCGGTTTGATTGAGACTGTTCATGAGTGGTAGTGAAATATGCTAGCTACCGCACACGCCCTCTAGCCCCGGGTTGAGCAGAACTCAATATTCATAAAATCAACAGCACAACATTTTAACCATCCCGAAGATGGCATGCATATGGCGGTGGACATGGAGTTATCCTTCTTTAACGTATTCCCTATGTAGTACGGCGTATGGTCCCAGTATCTAATAAAATTAAATGCCCCGAAGAGCGAAATAAACATAATGGAATTTAGTTGGGAGCAGCGGTTATGAAGCCTGCATACAAAAAGCAGACAACATATCCTATGAGTGGTTAAACAATACCCAGAGCCTTTTATGTCCGGAGTAGTGGAACAACCGAATCAAAAATTAAGTAAGAAAACAAAAGAAATTGAAAATGTACCACCGATAACTAACTATAAGTATCGGGCTCAGCGATCTCCAAAGATCGAATGAATAACAGTACTGATTGCAAGCGCGGGGAGACGTTTTACTGCCGCCACACTGCACACACGCGAACCTAACAACGCGGATAATAACCTAATAACGTGAACCTAAATACTAATCATATATACCGATCAAATCGAGTCTGAATTTGTTTGTTTTATAAGCATTTTGATAAATGGTGAGGCGGCATATATAGCTTTAGCCATGTCTGTCTGTCCGTCCATCCGTCTTTCCCGAAAAGTGTGTGTGTCTATCTCCTCCCATCGGTTCGACCGATTGTTTCGAAACTTTACAGGATGCTTATAATATGAAACCAACATGTGCATATCGATTCCGCGTCAATTTTTTACGTTTTCTGCGGGTTGTTTTCAGTGGGGGCATCCTCGTACCATGGACACATTTCTGATTCTTTTCGTGTATACAGTCTGAATCGCCGCGCGTCAGTTCTTCCCTAGCTGATGGTAATTGTTTGCGATGTGTCCGTACAAGTGGTCTAAAATCTTTAGGAAAATGTCAAACGAGCTTCCATTTGGCAAAGCATGGTATCTGTTGATGCCGTAGAAACGTTTGTTAATCAGAATAATTATAAAATCAGTTGCCGCCAGATAAAACGTGTGCAACTCGGTGTTTCTGTAAGACAATTCATTCACTTGATATAGACGCGTAACACCGCATTAAACATTCTTTTTTCTGTCACATAAATACTCCCAACTTTGACGTACTGGGCACCAAACCACAACATGTTGCATTTTGATATATCTGAATGATATGCATGCCTGAAAAGACATTTGCCAGGCATATTTTAATAACAATGTGACAATGTAAATATTATCATTTGTATATACGATTAACACTTATATTGTTTTGATAGGACAGCGATGAGTGATAACCTTTCAGTAATTAAAACAAAGCTAGCGTTTAGAATAGCGAAAGAATTCCATAGGATTATCATTGAATTCATTCTGTTGAGTTGTCGTTAAAAGGAGAAATGATGATTATCGCACTGTTATGAAATACACAATAGGTTTCTTTGCCTGTTCTGTTTTTAATAGTTGTTGGCACTGGAAAGGTTCGTTGGCTTGTATCACTGGACGAATGTAGTTACCGCAGTGTTTCCCTAAACAAGCAGGATATTTTCTTTTTTTATCTCTAGGTTTTGCTTTTTCATTCATGGGACCCAGTCAATCCTCTTGTAGACATGCATTTGTTTTCTGTTTCTGTATTTTTAGAGAATAACATATGGTGAAGTTTATACGAATGTAATGTCCTCAACAAGTAATAGATAAAGAGTCTGGTCTCAGCGAGTTGGCTTATTTAAACACCGAGATGGGCGTAGCTCATCGAGGTGTTTAAATAACCAACGAGCTGAGACAGACTCTATCTTTTTTGTAGCATGGTGTACTTAGTAACACTGTAACGTCATAGTGACCGTACTCTAAATTCCAATATCCGGTAGTTGTTGTACGGCTTAGCCACGCCCCTTTAGTTACCCTAAATTAAACGATTTAATGCTCTGCATTCATCAAAGGAAATGTCACCGACCATGCTACAACACACACATACCCAATCTCCACGCAGAGTTATCGTTCCTTGCACTCATATCTCTGCTAACTACTAAACTACAAGATTTTTGTAAAACCTGTTAAACTGGAATATGTTTGCCTAAAACTTATTTATTTCTTGTGTAAATATAATTTTCAGAATATCTGCAGATTAGATGTTGCAAGATTTGAAATAATGCACGAAAACAATTTAGTTTAATCGGGACTATTTTACTACAAAACTAATACGTACTTAATTCTTCTCAATCGACACGCATATGTAAACAATTCAAACCGAAGCTCGATAGATGAAAATTACTAAAAAAAAATAACTCATAGAAAAAAAAAAGGAAACTATATGATATAGGTCTATATTTTATCTTTGCAGATCACGCAAAAGGATTTATTATAAACATCGTCATAGCGTTTTTGAATAATCACGTGACCTAACCGTTCGCCCTACTTCCTTTGACGTTGACAGAGCCAAATGAGGAACGAGTGCACTCTGAGTAGAGATTGACACATACCATCATAAAAAGAAACACTTACAGCAATGCAGTATCTACATATAAATACAATCTATTGTTTTTTATCCTATTAAATATGTCTGCAAACGCTTGTCTGCAGAGGTATTTTTTCAGTGTTTTAAATACAGTTTATACCAGTAAAATAGCACACTGCTGAATATGGTAATAACATGTTTAACACGATCGTCATTATTTACATTAAAGTGGTAAAAGCACATCTAAACATTGTTTTGAATGGGAAAGGTTTGACGCCTCTAATTAATTCACAAAGCAAAAGTTACATTAAACTCAGAATATACACATTAATACCGGTAGAAGGAGTGTGTAAGTTCTGTGCAACTCATAATGTTATCGCATGCCTGAGAGTACTTTCTATTGTCCAAAGTCTTAAGTCTTATGATGTGTTCAATACAGGAAAACGAAAGTGTACTGATATTTCGTATAACGACACATATCGCTACACATTCACAAACACAGACAAACACACACACAGTTCATTGTGTACCCCAAAAACTTTATTAGTATACACTTGATTTACCCTGTAACTGATATTGTTCATGCCAAAAACAGCGGCCGAGCAGTTTCTGATCTACAGCTTCGACTATAAATTTTTCACAGCCAAATGTTTGAGTATATTTAAATATGCAAATTTTACAAACGAGGGAAGGTGCCATAATACCCCTCTTATAAAATGGACAAAAGGCTGCTTTACCTGTTCTGTTTATACTATTTGTTTCACCTGTAAAGGTCCGTTGTTCTGGATCACTAGACGAATGTAGTGTCCACAGTGACCGCAGTGCATCCCCACCCCATAAGCAGGATATTTTCTTTATCTTTGACTTGGTTGCAACGTACTGCATGCTTGGTACAGTTCGCGACTACGCTTTCGTCTTTAATTATACGATGACCGGACAGGCTGTGGACCCTACGATGACGCCTACCTAAAGCCCATTAGGACGGTGGCGTTTGATTTTGTCCGTGGTCTTGTCTTGTCGTGTCCTCAATGGTTTATTCTCTTGTTGCTCTGGCTTCTGCCAAGTTATCGAGTACCTTCATTGTCGCTTTCTAGGCATTTTTTTTGTATTTCTATATACACGAGCATCTAGGTGTTTTACTGATATTGCCTTTTAATGCTGCCTTAGCGAATTAGGTTAAAGAATATTTCATGGCGGGGATTTCTTTATTGTCTCATTTAATTGGGATGACAATAGGGCAAGTGTGAGGTTTGGTGCACCCTAGAACCTGATTTAAACCCCAGGTGGCCTTTTTGGATACTGACCGTTCCAAAGCGGAAGCCCTATTGTCAACTCTTTTGTGTTTGTGATGTCGTTTGCATTTTTTTATTAGTTTTGCCTTCTCGTTTGTCTGTTTGCGTGTTTCTTTTTGTGTTTTGTGGTCGACTGTCGTCATTGAATGCTACTTTCCCTGTCCGATTTTTATATCTTTCTTTTTTTTTAAAAGACGAATGACCATCATTTTTGTAGTTTTATCAATTAACAAATTTAACTCTTAAACATCGTATGAACATTTCTTGATAGTCCCGGAGAGAAACATATATTTAAAACCGCTACTAAGTTCTATGTAAAAATAAGTATTATTTGCATGACGTAGATACTACTTTTACAACGGCGTGACTGCACGGGGAAATGAAGTAAATCTGAATTGTATAGCTGCACAACTATTGCCAGATAATTGATAAATACATTTACCTGTGGATTTATTTACCTGTTCAAAGTTTTCTACGTCATCAAATAAAACCTTATTCTCGCTTTTCACAGATATTGCAATGTGTCAGTTGTAAATATCTATTGTCGTGTATTGATTTCGATTTAAATAAACATAATCATGTTCATGAAACAAAACATGGCCGGGGAACTTGAAACATATTGCAATGTGTCAGTTGTAAATATCTATTGTCGTGTAGTGATTTCGATTTAAATAAACATAATCATGTTCATGAAACAAAACATGGCCGGGGAACTTGAAACATATATTATTTCAAAGACAACGTTCTATACGAATGTTACATACATTAATAAATGGATGGGGACGAAAGCAAATATTATGCTTATCTCCAGGTTTCGCTATTTCATCCACGTTAGTTCAATCTTTTTGACATTTGTTTTCTGTTTCCAGTGGCGTAGCTGACCTGAAATGCAGATGTAGGCCCGATAAACTAGTTTCATCCACGTCAGTTCAGTCTTTTTGACATTTGTTTTCTGTTTCCAGTGACGTAGCTTCACAGATATTGCAATGTGTGAGTTGTAAATATCTATTGTCGTGTAGTGATTTCGATTTAAATAAACATAATCATGTTCATGAAACAAAACATGTCCGGGGAACTTGAAACATATAGTATGGGCCTATGTGGCCTAATAGTAGCTACGCCGATGGTTTCTGTATTTTCAGAAAACAAGACATGTTGCAGTTTATACCAATTTAATGTCCTCAGCAACACAAATATATCACCATGAAAAGAAACACTTACAGAAATGCAGTATCAACATATAAAAACAGTCTATGTTGCTACTAGAAACTTGTAAATAACGCGTGTCTGTAAAAGCATTTTTTCAGTGTTTTAAATACAGTTTATACCAGTAAAATGAGTAGGAAAACACAATACGCACCCTGTTGAATAAAGTAACAAAATGTTTGCAAACACGATCGTCAATATTGACATTAAAGTAATAAAAGCACATATAAACATTGTTTTGCATGGGAATGGTTTTACGCCTCTAATTACTCCACAGAGAAAATGTTCTATTAAAGTCAGAATATCGAAGCATTATTTACACATTAATACCGGTATAGAAGGAACACCAGACTATGTAAACTCTGTGGAATTGCTGATGATAAACAACATAATTATACTGTCTAAAAACCTCTGACAAACGATTCAGGATAAAACCCAGATTCTTATATAAAGGTAGTAAGTATATAAAGGTAGTAAGTTTTCTATTTATCAGGTAGTAAGTTTCTTATATATAAAGGTAGTAAGTTGTCTTTATATAAAGGTAGTAAGGTTTCTTATATATAAAGGTAGTAAGTTTCTTATATAAAGGTAGTAAGTTTCTTATATAAAGGTAGTAAGTTTCTTATATAAAGGTAGTAAGTTTCGTATATAAAGGTAGTATTAGTTTCTTATATAGTAAAGGTAGTAATTTTCTTATGATATTTAAAGGTAGTAAGTTTCTCTATATTATAAAGGTAGTAAATTTCTTATATATAAAGGTAGTAAATTTCTTATATATAAAAGGTAGTTAAGTTTCTTATATATAAAGGTAGTAAATTTCTTATATATAAAGGTAGTAAATTTCTATATATAAAGGTAGTAAGTTTCTTAGTTTATAGGTAGTAATTCTTATATATAGGTAGGTAAGTTCTAGGTAGTTATATAGGTAGGTAGGTCTTCTTATATAAAGGTAGTAAGTTTCTTTTATAAAGGTAGTAGAGTTTCTTTTATAAAGGTAGTAAGTTTTATATAAAGGTAGTAAGGTTCTATAGTAGTAAAGTTTCTTATATAGTAAAAGGTTAGTAAGTTTCTTATATAAAGGTAGTAAGTTTCTTATATATAAGGTAGTAAGTTTCTTATATATAAGGTAGTAAGGTGTTCTTATATATAAGGTAGTAGTGTCTTAGATAAAGGTAGTAAGGTTTCTTATATATAAAGGTAGTATTTTCTTATATATAAAGGTAGTAAGTTTTCTTATATATAAAGGTAGTAAGTTTCTTATATAAAGGTAGTAGTTTAGGTATTTCTTTAAAGGTAGTAAGTTCTTATATATTAAGGTAGTAAGTTTCTTAAAGGTAGTAAGTTTCTTATATATAAAGGTAGTAAGTTTCTTATATAAAGGTAGTAAGTTTCTTATATAAAGGTAGTAAGTTTCTTATTAAAGGTAGTAAGTTCTTTAGGTAGTAAGTTTCTTATATATAAAGGTAGTAAGTTTATTATATAAAAGGTTGTAAGTTTCTTATATAAAGGTAGTAAGTTTCTTATATATAAAGGTAGTAAGTTTCTTATAAGTTTCTTTTATAAAGGTAGTAAGTTTCTTATAAGTTTCTTAATAAGTTTCTTATATAAAGGTAGTAAGTTTCTTATAAGTTTCTATATAAAGATAGTAAGTTTCTTATATATAAAGGTAGTAAGTTTCTTATATATAAAGGTAGTAAGTTTCTTATATATAAAGGTAGTAAGTTTCTTATATAAAGGTAGTAAGGTTTCTTATATATAAAGGTAGTAAGTTTCTTATATAAAGGTAGTAAGTTTCTTATGTATAAAGGTAGTAAGTTTCTTATATATAAAGGTAGTAAGTTTCTTAAAGGTAGGTAAGTTTCTCTATATATAGGTATAAGTTTCTTATATATAAAGGTAGTAAGTTTTCTTATATAAAGGTAGTAAGTTTCCTTATATATAGGTAGTAAGTTTCTTATATATAAAGATAGTAAGTTTCTTATATAAAGGTAGTAAGTTTCTTATATATAAAGGTAGTAAGTTCTTATACGTTTCTTATATAAAGATAGTAAGTTTCTTATAAGTTTCTTATATAAAGGTAGTAAGTTTCTTATATATAAAGGTAGTAAGTTTCT